>CAWUCF010000125.1:0-14774 GCA_963920575.1 Narthecium ossifragum | reverse complement strand
AGAAAATTTTTGTACCAATTTTTATAGTAATTATTTGTAATTACTTCCCAGGAAATTGTAAAGTAACTACCAATAATCTGGGAAGTATTTGTAGTTACTTCCTAGAAAATTTAATTACTTTTTCATAATTTGTAGTTACTATCGCAGGAAAAAGGTAGGAAAACTGGGAAGTAACTACCAATTAGATTGCTTTATTTTCTGGGAAGTATTTGTAGTTGATTTGAATTTCTTACTTGATAAATTCCTTCATTCAATTAGATTGCTTTATTTTCTTTTATTACAAAATACCAAAAATAGAACGTTGCTTATATTGTATATCTTTTTGTGTTGGTAGGTGAAGCTTCCGAGCGGCGAAGCGACTCATCTACGGGCGAGGATACAAAGTTCTTGGACCAGCCCACTGTAATATATCTCTTACCTTGTATGGTCCAATTTCTTATATGTGTGAATGAGTGTGCATGAGGATTCGGATTCCGATTTAGACATCACCTTGCAAGAATTCCTAGATTCTAGGACATCTTCAAGCATACCCTTGCATAAGGACCTCCTTTTTCCTCAAGTCATGGATGCTCCCAACCCGGACCCCAATCCTAATGCCAATCCCATTCCGGACCGTAGGAGTATGAGGGATTATTATGTCCCTACTACTTTTGCACCTACATCGGGCATACAACAACCCGTTGTTCAAGCCGCACATTACGAGTTTAAGCCTCAATTCCTTCAATTCCTTCCAAACTTCCACGGCTTGAGTAATGAGGACCCTTACTATCACTTAGAAGACTTCCTCGAAAAGAGTTCCACGGTGAAAATTCCAAACTTTACCGAGGATGCAATGAAATTAAAGTTGTTCCCATTTACCTTGAAGGGCAAAGCCAAGCATTGGTTAGGATCCCTTGAGCCCCAAACGATCACTACTTGGGACCAATTACAAAGTGCTTTTCTAGAAAAGTTCTTTACTATCGCAAAGACTCATGAGATGAGGACCCAAATTGCGACCTTTCGTCAAGAAGATGACGAACCTTTTCATGATGCTTGGGATAGGTTTAAAGAGCTTCTTAGGAAATGCCCACACCATCAAATCCCTAAGTGGTCTCTTGTTGATTATTTTTACAATGGCCTTAGAATACGTCATCAACAAAATATAGACACCGCTTGTGGTGGGGTGTTCATGACAAATCCCTATGAGGACTCATGGGTTTTATTTGGAAAGCTTGCCATTAATTCCCAAAACCATGCCTACACTTCAAGGAATGTTAGGGAGACTTCAAGTGTTAAGGGACAATCCAACCCGAGAGGATTTTTAGAGTTATCCGAAGCTACCCGTGTTTCACAACAAATCGATACTCTAAGTAGGAAAGTTGATCAAGTTCTTGCTCATTCTTTGAATCAAATTCCTACTCCTCCTTCTTCATCGAGTTACTCCCCGAATTCTCCATCTTTGGAAGAACTTTGCTTCTTATGCTCGACTCCCGGTCACCAAGTTACCAAATGTCATTTGGCATGTGATTATCCGGAGCTCGTGCAAGAGCATATAAATGCGGTCTTCAATCAATCCAAGCCTACCTATGACCCATACTCAAATACATACAATCCCGGTCTTAGGGATCATCCAAATTTCTCATGGAGAAATCCCGGCCAACAACCTCCAAACACGTACAATCCTAGGCCTCCGATTGCGGGCAATCAAGCCCCGAGCTATCCTCCTAGGTATCAAGCGCCATATCATTCTAACCAACCTCCACAATCTCAAACCACCTACCGGCCACCTCAAGCTCCTCAAGCATATCCACCTCAAGCCCCTCATGCATATCCCTCTCAAGTGGCGGGTTATCCACAATCCTCTCATCCTCCAAATTGGAATCAAAGGCCACCTGGGCCTTCCCAATACCAAGCTCCCTACCAAGCCCATCAAGCCCCTCAAGCTCCTAAACGTGATCCTTGTATTGAGGAAAGGCTTCTCAAGGCTTTGGATTCCTTTGAGACAAGTACCCAACTTTTGCATTCTCATTCCCAATCCATTGCAAAGTTGGAAGTGCAAATAGGCCAATTGGCCAACACTATGGCAAGAAGGGAGGAGGGTAGACTTCCTAGTCAACCCATAGAAAACCCTAAAGGCCAACATTTCATCGAATCCACTCACGAGGAAGTGCAAGCGGTCACTACCCTCCGGAGTGGAAAGATTTTTCCTAATGTTGAGATGTCCAAAGACACCACATTAGAGCGAGAGCATGACCCTCATTTGTCTACTTCAATGAAAGACTCTCAAGCATCACCTCATCACACCCCTCATGATTCTTCAAGTCCATTGCCATCTTTCAAGGAAACCGAGCCTAGTTTACTCGATCCTTTACCAACCAAAGCTTACATTCCTAAGGCTCCATACCCGCAAGCACTAGTTGATCCTCAAGCTACATCCCAACCTTGGAAGGTGGGCAAGTATGAGGAGATGCTAGAACTTTTCAAGAAGGTTCACATCAACCTTCCCTTGTTGGATGCCATCAAGCAAGTGCCTTCTTACGCCAAATTTTTGAAAGACTTGTGTACCCATAAGAGGCAATCCAAATCTCATGTCTCTAAAAAGCTCTTCCTAACTGAACAAGTTAGCTCTATTCTTCAACTCGATCTACCTCCGAAATTGAGAGACCCCGGCACTCCTACCATCTCTTGCATCATAGGAGATCAATTGATTGAGGGGGCTCTTCTTGATTTAGGAGCTAGTGTGAATCTTATGCCCTATTCCTTGTTTTGTAAATTTGGCTTAGGAGAGCTCAAGCCGACCTCGATGACTTTGCAATTGGCCGATAGATCTCTCAAGACACCACGAGGTGTTTTTGAAGACATACTAGTCAAGGTCGATAGATGTGTTTTCCCGGTCGATTTTGTTGTCTTAGACATGGAGCCCGGACCAAGGCATAAACAGTCCATTCCCATCATTCTAGGTCGACCATTCCTTGCCACAGCCAACGCTTTAATAAATTGTAGGAATGGAGTCATGACCGTGACATTTGGCAACATGGAGATACGGCTTAACATTTTTTATGCATCTAAGCATTATGCAGGTGAAAAAGAATGTTTTATGATTGATGTTTGGAATGATCATCATGATGAGGAATACTTGATTGAGTTACTTGGTGATGATGAAGGGGTTGATGATGATTGTTATGATATTAATCTTCCGGTATATCAACCATTTTATGAAGACATACCTAATTATGAAGAGGATGCTTGTGATATTAATATGCCGGTTTATGAAGTTTTTAGTGAGGATATATCAATTTTCGGGGACACCTCGGATATTAATATGCCTATCTATGAGGTGTTTTGGGAGGACATAACTAAGGTTGATGAGCCAAGTGTGGTTGTTTTCCAAGAAAGGTTATCAATCCCTCATGATTGTGATGATGAAGGCCAATATATGTTGCCGGCTTTAGAGACTTTTGAAATTTTGGATGAGGTCTTGCCCATTCTTAAATGTGATTATATAGGCGATGATTGTGTGACCCCTTGGTGGAGGCATGCCTTTGATTTGTCACCTTCCACATCTTCCTCCACAATAATATTTGCCACAACACTATCATTGCTCATCTTGAATGCCACCCCATTTCCCGCGTTCATGTATACATTCATTCGGCCTTATAAAACCGTTAATAAAAAACGTGACACCTTTTGTGCTAAAATGGACATAAAGTTAAAATGGCTTGTGATGAAAGAAATGTGGTTTTATCATTGGCATTTAAATAAAGTTCTTCGAAAATGGCTTCGATCTCGCATTTCTAGATGCGACCACCATTTAGAGGGGCCATCGAAATTTTATGGGTGAATTCGCATTGTGTCGAGCTAGAGACGGTAAATCAAGCGCTTGGTGGGAGGCAACCCATCCTTTCTTCGTATTTTTCTGAATTTGTGGTTATTTCTTCTTTGCATGATTGATTGTTTTTCCCATTATTTGCATGTTTGATTTTGGTGTGTTTTTGATTTAATCTTTGTTGGAATAATTGTGATGTCAAGATGGTATGTTGACTTTGTGGGATGATTGATGTGTTGTCTGGTTTCGAGGTTTGAATTGTGGTATTTTAATGCCTAAGGAGCCTTGTATTCATGTTTGGGGTGTGTGGGGCGAATTCCCAGGTTTTCAGCCCAGTTTTGCATTTTGGTACATAAATAATCGATCCTTCAAGAGGAGAGGATCGATCCTTTATGTCCGATTGAATTTACGCTGGAACCTGGGGGCGAGTGATCGATCCTTCAATACCTCATGATCGATCATTTTTGCGAATTTATTCGTGACAGAGGATTGGTTTTGAGAAGATCGATCCTTCTATCCCTCTTGATCGATCATTTTTGCGAATTTATTCGTGACAGAGGGATGGTTTCTGGATGATCGATCCTTGAGCATAGAAAGATCGATCATACCTACTTATACACGTCAGCACGACTTAAGTGGGAACCGTTATGATGCTGCCACGTGTTCAAAAGATCGATCTTCCCTCTCTCAAGAGATCGATCTTTTGCGGGGATGGTTAAAAAAATATATATCCGCGGGAGATCGACTTAGGGCCCCAAGCCCTAAGATCAATCATCTCTCCCCCTTCCCCTGTTCGCCCCGTCGCCACCTCTCTTCTTCGCCGCCTCCAACCGGTGCGCCACCCACTCCTCCGGCCGAATTTCACTGCCGCCGACCTTCCCAAGGTGTCCGCGACCACCCTCCACTTCCCTTCGCCACTCGATCGAGCTCCCGTCCCCCACATTTACCCCACCTCCTCTCACATCTCCGTGAGCGGCGGGGTCCTTTCGCCTCCATCGCAAATCGCCGCCGCCCTCCACCTCCCAGTACCTCCACTACCCCTCCCCTTCACTCCACTTCCCTCAATCGACCCCGGCGCCGTCCACATTCCGTCATCACCTTAATTTACCAAACCACTCAGATGTGGAAATTTTCACGTCCACATTCCGTCATCACCTTCCATCGAGCCGCCGGTGCCGCCTCATCCTTCAAGCTCGTCGTCGCCGGCCATCTTTGTGGTTCCACTTCACCCCAAGGCACATCCTCTCCATTCACCTCGATGGTTCGCAAGCATACCGCCGCCATCAAGAAGGCCGCCGGGAAGGGCAAGGCTGCGGCATCCCCTCCTTCTTCCTCACCAGCCGGGCAAGCTTCTTTCACACCATCCTCGCAGCCGGCATCTTCTTCATCTTCCTCTGGGCCAGCCACTGATTCACCTTCTCCTCCTACACGGCCGGTCCGTGCCTCGCGTGCCCCCACCACTTCGTCCCCAGCTCCGGCAGCTTCCAAGAGGAAAGCCTCCGCTGCCCCTTCGTCATCCAATCCTCGCCGATCCAAGAAGCTGAAGAAGCCCAGGCCCTCCACTGCACCCACTGATTTTCGAGGCCTAGATCCGCAGTGGCGACGGGAGGTAAAACTCGAGTACACCTTTGACGTATCCTTCTTCCGCACGATCGAGCATGCGCAAGATTCCGTCGCCACACTGGAAGCCCGCGGTTGGCTGCCCTTCTGCACCCCCTCCACCACTGTTTACCCACGGCTGGCCTGCATGTTCTACCAGAACATGAAGGCTATTCCCTGCGGTAATGAGAGGGACGAGGCTGGTGATGCCCCGAGCCGGGCCTTGGGCTTCGCTTCGATCATTGACGGCGAGGATATCACTTTCACTGCCCGGGACGTGGCTGTCCTCTTGGGTGTCCCTCGCCACTCCCCTGGTCTCCACCGAGCCACCCCTGAGGAGCTGCCTCATGAGGTGGATGCCCAGCTGCTTCTCCACCCAGATCGCACAGGAGAGGGCAAATTTGTGCGAGCAGAGCTGCCCCCTCAGATGTGGTTGATCGACGATATCTTCCGCCGAAACATTTACCAAACCGGCCACGCCCAGTATAGGACTGGCAAGTGGTTGTGTTCACTTTGGTTTTTGGCTAAGTCGTGGTCGATCGACTTGGCCCAGCAGGTCATCGAGGACATGTCCCAGTTTTATTGTGGAGCGGTTCGGGACCGATCGGACAGTTTTAACGATAAACCCGTCCCGCACCCCTGCCTTATTTCGGTTTTTCTCGCTAGCCAGGACCTAGTCCATGAGGGCGAGCCTACTGTTTCGGACGCGGCCTTCAGGTTTGCCCGCTTCGGTAAGGCCACCTGGGCCAAGGTCCTTAGCCATATGAGGAGAGCCGGCCATCCTCGTCCTCAGCCGAGACCCAGTAGGACCCAGTCGACCCCAGAGTTCGGGCCTGTAGAGCACCCTACCATGGGTGAGATCTATAGGGAGCATCGGGCATTCCAGGACGCGGTGCTGCAGAGGTTGGACGCGGTAGACGCGCGCATCGGCGCCCTACACCAGGTCACGTCGAGTATCCTCGCCCGTCTCGACGCCATCCACCCTCCTCCTCCACCTGTCACAGATCTCGCTTCTTCCCATCCGTTTACTTGTTCAGAGCCAGCACCTCAGGGATGATAGACTATTTCTAGGGGTATTTTCTGTATTTTCTGGATGGTTGGAGTGTATCTCTTTTTGTGTTTGGAGGGTGGGTAACGTTTTGTACTCCATTGCTCCACTTTTGTATATGGTTAACATCATTGATAGTGGATATATTTATATACATGATTTTTGGCGGTGGGGGCGTGCCCCGGGTGTGTCTGTCTGCATGTGGATGTATGTGTCTGTCTGTGGATATATGTATATGAATGTGGATGGATGCTTGTAAATGGTTGGGGTAGTTACAATTCTGTATTTCAATTTGAATGTAAACATGTTGGATGCAATTGGCATCTTTGTACAGCCCTTGGGCGTATTGAATAAATAGAGGGAATGCTGCCCAATTTTTCTCAAAAATTTATCATATCTATTCTTTGATTTCCATAATTCTATGGGTGGTATCTTCTCTATGTTTTTACAGGGCATACGAGCTTTGGATAGCAACGCAAAATACGACATTTTGACATCACAATAATACGGTTTTTCACGACTAACCTTGACCCTAACTCCTTTCATATCTTTCGTCAAGGTTACATTTTCGGCCGTTTCGTCACAAGGTTATCTCTACACTTTCCCTTCTTCCGTGCTTGAGGACAAACCCGTTTAAGTTAGGGGGTATGGTTGCATCATGTTTATAGATAACCTGTGATCGATCTATAGTTAGTCACACGTTTATTTGATTGGTAAATATGCGAAAAATTTTCAACTCTTATGCTAGCATGGATGACTATCGCATAATTCATTTTGATTCCCATGCTTTGGAAAATTTGGCGAATCATTTCATGAGTAGTGTTATTCTTCTACTTTAATTCTTCTTGTCATGCATTAAGGACATTTAAGTGATCCAATCCACTTGTGCACTTACACTTGTATGAGGGGGCAAGTAGTGTTTGATTGGGGGACCTTGATAGATTGGGAGTCCAAAGTTATTTACACTCGATTGAGATGACTTGTAGTAGGGTTCGAAGCCAAGTTAGAGGCCGAGAGCCAGGTTAATAAAAGTGACTAGCCTTGATTCGTAGCCTTCTAGGCTCGAGTAGTAAGATCCGAGGGGTGCTTCAACACCTAATGCCCTAAAGCCGCCTGGCTTGGGAGTCATTGATCTAACACTCGTTAAATGGGCCTAGTAGAAAGCTTAAGGGATCAAGGCATTGCACGGTCACACTAGCTTCAAATAAAAGCTTGTTGGTCAGCTGTGATTCGTGGCCTGCTAGGTTCGGGAAATTAAGCCCGAGGGGTGCCTCAACACCTAGTGCCTTTAGGTCATCTGACCGAGGAGCCACTGGCCCAAATCTCGTTACATGGGCCTAGTAGAAAGCCTAAGGGATCATGGCATTGCACGACCACTAGTTTTAGTCAGAAAAAAAAAAGAAAAAAAAAGAAGAGAGAACAAAGATTTTTTTTAAAACTTGTCATTTGTTCGACCGGTGTAAAACGCTAAGGATGTCTAGTTTTTGATTGGAACCCCACTTGAATGACTATGAGACCCCGAATACTTGAGTAGCAACTCTCACTAAACGGATTGCTTAGATGATCTTTAATCTTGTTCAAGTGCTTTGAAGTGTTTGAATGATGTTATTGATGGAATTATTCGCTTGCATTTTACTTGTGCTATGGGTTGATGAATGGAGCTATGCATTTGAATCTATGTGTGCATATGAATGAATTTTGATCGTATAAGAACCAAAGCTTTATGAGAAATGACTAATTGTTGATCGGGGGATTGTTCTTTTTGAGTTTCTTATTTCTTCTCTTTCCCTTCTAGTTATTTTTCTTCTGCTTTGCTCGAGGACTAGCAAAGTTCAAGTTAGGGGGTGTGATAAGATGTGAAAAGTGCATAAATCACCCTTTTAACTTGGCCTTGTTAGTCTCCGAGTAAGGCCTTACTGATGGATTTTACCCTATTACAGGTACAAGTGCCCCCAACGAGGATTGGATCAAGTTCCGAGCTTAAACGACGTCATTCGGGCCAGTTTTTATGAAGAAGATCGATCCTGTATGGAAGAAGGATCGATCCTTTGAAGTGCTTTAAGAAGGAGCCAATCAGGACAAAAAGGATCGATCCTATGGCATGAGAGGATCGATCATTTTTGCGCATTTTCCCAGTGACAGAACGCAAGTTCTGAAGGATCGATTTTCACACTGGGTAGGATCGATCACTTTTGCGCATTTTCCCGGTGACAGAACGCAAATTCTAGAGGATCGATCTTCACAGACTGGAGGATCGATCTTCATCGGGGCGAAGCTAGAATTCAAGAAGAAAAGATCGATCCTTTCCTATGGGAGGATCGATCCTTCACGAGACCAGCGATCACACGAAGCGAATGATCGATCCTTCACCCTATGAGGATCGATCCTTTGATGCCAGCCGAGCAAAATCAAGGGTCCAGATCTAATCCGAGTGGGGGATGCTTGGAGGCTATAAATAGACCCCTTAGGGGGGATTTTAGGGGATCTTCTCTTAGTCTTCTCCAGCCCTTCTAGGTTTCTTTACCCAATTGAGAGGAGGACTTCTTGGAGGAAACCCATGGAAGGAGAGCTTCATCACCCTCCATCCATGGATCCAACCAAGATGAGTAGCTAACTTCCTATCTCTTGGGATTTCCATGTAGTTGTAGGATTCTTTTGTAGTTTTCTTAGGGTTTTGATGTGTAATCTTTAGGGATTGATCTATTGTATGGATTTGAGCATTATTTCTCTATCTTTGTACATTGATTTCATTTGATGAATGGATGAATGCCTTTCTTTGGTATGAGTTAGAACTTGTACATGATAGGTGTTTGTTGTTATACCCCAATGAGTTGGATGTGCTGGAAACACATCCAAATCTATTGGGAGGATTACTAGCCTTAGATTAGAGAGATAGGGATTAGATTAGAGATTAGGGATGCTAGAACCATCCCTATCTCTCTAATCAAAGGATCCATTCTATCTTTCTCTTGCATTGGATTCGAGGTGCTAGAACCATCTCGATCCAATGCCCGACTCCATGCAATATCTTTTACTTGCGACGAATCGATCTTAATCGAAGGTTCGTTAGCGACGATAGAAGCTAATCACTCATTCGTCGACTTTGTGAATGTGATTATTTCCGGCGGATGATCCTAAACCGACTTCCGTTGAGCGATAAGTGAGGCTAACCACCCGCGTGTCGACTTCTTGATTTCGATCGTCCCAATTGGATTACACACCTTAATTCCTTAGGAGACTACATTAGGACCTACAATGAAATGGAGATCCCAAGACCTCTCTATATTAGTTATATTTCTCTTCATTTAGTTAATTGCTTTAATAGACATTAATCCAAAAACCAAATCATTTTAGCTAGTTGTTTGGAGTTATTTATCAAGCACGTTAGTCATTTCTCATTTCCCTGCGGATCGACCCGGACCCCCGCTAGCTACGTAGTAGTTAGTAGGATTCGGTATAAATTGTAATCTTTGACGCCCTAGTCACTTTTAACGACGAGTGGTTTGGGCGCGTCAACTATCCCAGAAAAAAGGTAGGAAAACTGAGAAGTAACTACCAATAGTTGTAGTTACTTCCCATAATTGTAGTTACTTTTCCATAATTTGTAGTTACTTTTTCATAAAAAAATGTAGGAAAACTAGGAAGTAACTTCCCAATATACTTCCCATAAAAAAAGGTTGGAAAAGGTAGGAAAACTGGGAAGTAACTACCAATATTTGTAGTTACTTCCCGTAATTATAGTTACTTTCCCATAATTTGTAGTTACTATCCCAAAAAAAGATAGGAAAACTGGAAAGTAAGTACCAATATTTGTAGTTACTTCCCATAATTGTAGTTACTTTTTCATAATTTGTATTTACTAACGTAGAAAAAAGGTAGGAATATTGGTAGTTACTTCCCATAATTATAGTTACTTTCCATAATTTGTAGTTACTATCGCAGAAAAAATGTAGGAAAACTGGGAAGTAACTACCAATATTTGTAGTTACTTCCCATAATTGTAGTTACTTTTCCATAATTTGTAGTTACTTTTCCATAATTTGTAGTTACTATCGCAGAAAAAAGATAGGAAAACTGGGAAGTAACTACCAATATTTGTAGTTACTTCCCATAATTGTAGTTACTTTTACATAATTTGTAGTTACTAACGCAAAAAAAAGGTAAAAAAAAAAACTGGGAAGTAACTACCAATATTTGTAGTTACTTCCCATAAATTGGTAATTACTTTCCAATATTTGGTAATCACTTTCATTATTTTGTAGTCACATCCCAATATTTGGTAATCACTTCCCAATATTTAGTAATTACTTTAAAAAAAATTTCGCAAAAAATTCCTATATTCCATTAATTTTCCCTACTTTTATGCCATTTTCCCAATTTTTTCGCATATTTTCCTATTTCCCATTAATTTTTTTTTACTTTTCAGTAATTTCCTTTTTTACCGTTAATGCCTGCTCCCAAAAAAAATTCCAAATTTTTTTTTATATTTTCCGGTATTTTTTTATACTTTTTTACCATTTTTTCTCTTTTTTCCAGCAATTTTCCTATTTTCTTTTTCTGGTATTTTCAATCTATTTTTCAGTATTTTCGTTTTTATTATTAATGCCCCCATTAATGCATGCATCCAGCCATAAGTGGATGCATGCATGCCTTCCTTATATTGGGAATAGATGTATATATTCCCAATCACTCCAATTAATGGCAACCACCTAATTCAAAAATTACCATCCATCTCTCATTTAAAAAAATACATAAAGGGTATTTTAGAGAAAAAAAATTACAGTTGTCCAAAAAGGGACTAAATGGTTTAAAATCTTTCAAGTAGATTAAATAGCAATCAATTTATCCCAAATAGACTAAATGGCAATTTTCCCATGTATATATCATGTGCATGTACAATATATGTGGCTAACATCATGTCATTATTTTCCCCTTAATACCATCACTGTGGGGTTGGATGTTAGCCATACAGGGTGTATTGCATGTACACAAATCAAAGTCCACATGTATATAGTACTTCTAAAACTGAAAAAAGCTTACACTTCGGTCTTCACGTACTCAGCATTCGGACTAGCAACAGCATTCACATCTTGAGTAGTAACAGCGCTGCTGCTCCTCTCATACTTCTTCCAGCACTGATGCTTCCAACACTGGCACTGTCCCCCTCTAACCCTCAAGCTCATCGCCCTCCCCACCTCCCTCCCATCATCTCCTTCATCCCTCCCCGCCGCCGCCGTCGCCGGAGCCGCCACACCCTCCTTGCTCCTAATCCACAACTCCCTCATCCTCCTCCTCACCTCACACACCCCCTCCTCATGCGGCCCATCGCAGAACCCGCACTTCGCCACGCCGACATCATCCCTGGCCGCCACAGCCGCCGCCTCCCTCCTCCGCCTAGCCGACCGAGCGCTCCTCGCCTGCTCCCACGCCATCGCCATCCTCACCGCCTCCCCCAGAGTCTCCGGCTTCTGCGGCGCCACCCAATCCTGGAACTCCTCGCACAGACCATCCACAAAGATCCCCTTGAGCACCGCGTCCGGAATGCCGTGCTCCGGCCACTTCTTCAGTATCCACCGGAATCTCAAGTGGTACGAGTTCACACCCTCGTCGTCACCTTGTCTAATGCCCATAAGCTCGGCGCGGGATTCGTCGGCGAAGCCCGGAGGGCGGTAAGCCTGCAAGAAGGCACCTTTAATCTCCTCCCACGTCATGGAGGGGTAGGGCTCGACGGAGAGCTCGTACCACAGTGCGGCCTCGGCGTCTAGAGTGACCGGGAAGACGCGGAGGATGGCGTCGGCGGTGGCGGCGTTGTTGGCGCGGCAGACCCGGGCGAAGCGGCTGAGGTGGGTCACGGGGCACTCGCCGGGGGCTCCGCGGAAGACCGGGAGCGGCGCGACGTTGATGTATGCCGGTGCGGGGAACGGCGACGTGAGGGAGTCGTCGTCGTTGTATGGAGGGGAGGCGGAGATGGAGTGGGATGGAGGAGGACTAGGGTCGATCTCGTCGAAGGATTCTTCGTCTTGGGAGAGGGTGAGGGGAGGAGAGGTGGTGGAGATGGAGGGGGAGGGGGCAACGTGGCGGCAGTGCTTGCGGCGGCGAGGTGGGGGGGAGGTGGGGGTGTGGTCGGAGAGTTCGGGGGAGGAGAGCCTCATGGTTATTGCAAGAGCGAGAGAGCGAGAGAGAGAGAGAGTGAGGGAGATGAGAGAGTGGAAAGCAGAGATGTAACTAACGGTCGAGAGAGCAGCGTCGCTTGGGATGAATCGTTGCTCTCTAACTGGTCTCATTGTGGTTCGAGTTGGTCGAAACCCGGCCCACGTGGATTGCCGTCGAGAAAGGGGGCCCATTGGGCCATTTGATTGCAGGATGTATAAGGCCAAATTATACTTTGATACCATGAGGTTTCAGGGATTAGCATTCTAATATCATTAACTTTTAAAATCACATAAAACTACCATATAGTTTCAAAACCTGACAATTTAATTCAGACCATCAACCATCAACCGTCGTTAGAATGAGTCACGAAAAACCGGTTACGTGACGTGCATGTGACCGATTTTCATACATATGTGACCAGGGACAGCGGGTGCGTCGATCGCTCCACCGCCACTGGACTCTCTCTTGGAGTCCCTCCGCATCAGCGAGTGGTAGAACTCCACAACCTATGGTACGCGCCGAACGGAAGCCGCTCGCTAACCTCGCCCCTCT
Organism: Narthecium ossifragum; assembly: GCA_963920575.1. NCBI lineage: Eukaryota > Viridiplantae > Streptophyta > Magnoliopsida > Dioscoreales > Nartheciaceae > Narthecium > Narthecium ossifragum. The sequence continues at coordinate 1,617 of CAWUCF010000125.1, read as the reverse complement.
CGTCGGCGGTGGAGGAGGAGGCAGAGGAACTCGCAAGCCCACGGACGGCGCGGCCCCCGCTGCTTCTCTCGACGATGTCGGTGGGGGAATAGGCGGCAATTGAGTGGGACAAGGATCTCTACCGATTTTTCTCTTGGTGGACGTCATTGTCGTCGTCTTGGATGAAGACGTGGTCAAAGACGAGGAGGAAGAGATGGTAGAAGCCGAAGACGTGTAGAAAGGGGAGATGGTGAGGGAGAAGACGGCGGAGGAGCGGCAGTCGGAGCTGGTATCGAGGGAGGCAAGAAGGGGCTGGGAAGGGGTGCCGAGCTGGGTCCGGATGACGTAGGTGGTGGTCTGGAGGAGGCTGTGGGCGGAGGCGATGGGGATGGAGAATTTCTTGGGCTTGGAGGGGAAGCGTTTGACGGCGGCGAGGGAGGAGAGATAGAGGAGTTGGGACTCGTCCTGGGTGAGGAGAGGTGACCACCATAGAGAGAGTGAGGTGACGGTGATAGTGGCAGCGGCTTTAGGCTTTGCTGTTGAAGCAGACGACGACGACAGTGCGACGAGGGGGGGGGGGGGGGGGGGGGGTTACTTGGAAGTTAGGAGAGGGAGAGGGGCTTGGGGGGTTCGTCGAGGGAGAGGGAGTGGAAGGAGAGGGATGAAGGGGAGGAGAAGAGTGGGTGGGAGAGGAGGATGAGGTGGTGGTGGTGCACCATGGGGAACAAGGGGAGCATGAGAGGAGGCCGGGGGCGAGCATGATGACCTCATCTTCTTTCTCCTCCTCTATTGTTCTCTCTCATCTTCTTTTAGGAGGAGGGATGCACCGCCGCGGGCGAGCAGGATGACCTCCGTTGGCCGATGAGGGAAGATGGCAGCAGTGGGAGCTCGGGGGACGCCAAATCTCCATCATTGCTTGGGCGCCAGATTTAAGTGGAGGCTAGCGATGCTTTCTCTCTCCCTCTCGTATATCTCTCTCTCTCTCTCTCTCTCTCTCTTCCCGTGTCAACAACTCAGGTTGGAAAACAGTGAAAATAGTGAAAACCAGTCAAAATTAAGCACAATAACCGGTTTACCGTCAAATTAAGTAACAACTTTGGGATGAAGAGACTAAATTGTATAATTTTAAAAGTTAGGGGTGCATTTTTGCAATTTTAAAAGTTAAGGGTATTAGAATGCTAATCACCGAAACCACATGGTATCAAAGTGTAATTTGACCAATGTATAATATTCAAATGAAAATGTACAATTATTATGTTAAAGATAATTTAAGATACAAGGTTTTCCTAATTTAAGTATTTCAGTGAAGAGGTACAGAATAGGTTACTTGACGGAAAATGTAATATACCGTCGCAATGTGAGTTGAGCTATTACTTTTTATAGATAATTAGTGTTAACACCAAAACAAATAAATTTATTAACTGGTACACCACCATATGGTGTTTCAATGTATAAACACCATTTTAAGACAGTTATGGGAGGTTACGTATATTGCATGACACTTTTACCCCTTGGTTGTATATGTTGTATATTTGAGGCATTATATTGCTCTATTCATTTAAGGCAGTTACGGGTTATTTTATTTCCATTTTTTGGCGTGATCCATTCAAATCGAAACGGGAGCGATTTGATCGCGAC
>CAWUCF010000124.1:0-13207 GCA_963920575.1 Narthecium ossifragum | reverse complement strand
ATAGCTTCTTCGTATTGGGCAGTGTTTATGATATCTTGGTGTTCTGTTCTTGGAGAACCAACTTGGACTTCAACCGGAAGCACGGCATCGTGCCCGTATACCAGCTCATAGGGTGTAGTCCCTGTGCTCTCGCGTCGAGATGTACGATATGCCAAAACAGTTTCGCCTAATATCTCTTGCCATCTCCTCGGATTTCCATCTGTATCTATCATCTTTTGTACGTTATATTTTATGATCTTATTCGTTGATTCTGCTTGGCCATTTGCTTGGGCATAATATAGGGTTGAGTTTACTATCTCGAAACCCTCGTTGATTCTGCTTGGCCATTTGCTTGGGCATAATATAGGGTTGAGTTTACTATCTCGAAACCCTGTTCCTCTGCGATACAAAAGATGATAGATACAGATGGAAATCCGAGGAGATGGCACGAGATATTAGGTGAAACTGTTTTGGCATATCGTACATTTCGACGCGAGAGCACAGGGACTACACCCTATGAGCTGGTATACAGGCACGATGCCGTGCTTCCGGTTGAAGTCCAAGTTGGTTCTCCAAGAACAGAACACCAAGATATCATAAACACTGCCCAATACGAAGAAGCTCTGCTCGGAGAACTCGACTCGCTAGAAGGAATCCTAGCCCGAGCGTTAAATCGAATCGAGGCTCAAAAAAGAAAAGCCGCCCGAGCATATAACAAACGGGTGCGGGGGCGGAGTTTCCACGTCGGAGACTTGGTATGGAAGGTTATTTTACCTCAAAAGACTAAAGACCCTAACCTCGGTAAATGGAGTCCTAATTGAGAAGGACCATTTCGAATCCGAAACGTTTTCCATGGAAATGCTTACCGGCTGCAAAGTCTCAATGGTATCGCACACCGGCACACAATAAACGGGAACTACTAAAAACATTATACTCCATCGATATGGGAGGTTAACAAAGAAGTGCTAAAACAAAATTTTCCAGATTTATGGGATCATTTCTTAAAATCTCCACTAAACAGGAAAATTATTACAGAGGAGGTCGAAAGTCCCTGACAAGGTCCCATAACATCTCGAATAAAGCTAGCATGCACTCCGAGATAGCAAAATCCGGAGATATCGAGGGAGAAGTTGAAAGCAAAACTTCGAAACGACGCATGCCAACGTCGAGTTTCTCTAGGTCAGCACCAAGTTTCTTTTCCTCATCATCGATTAAACGGCATAGTGCATCCCGCTCCGCTATCTCCCGGGCCAAAACCATATCTAGATCTTGGATGTGGCGATCTTTTGCCACCACTTGTTGGTGTAAATCTTGAAGAAGTGCTTCCCGACGGCTGAAATTTTCACAGCGAGTAGTCATATCCTCGCGAAGAGTTGATACCTCGGAGACAATCAGCGCCCGTTGGCGTACTTGTTCCATTCTCCACTCCAGTTGCTGATGGAAAGAGACCAGCAAACTCCGAAAACGCTCAAAATTCACGTTGGAAGTTGCGGGCACTTCCCTTAGTGACTGAAGGAGTCGAGGGAGAAAGCCTCCTCTAACAAGCTCACGGATGGTACATGCACGGAAGGGTTCGAGGGCTTGAAAGATGACGGCATGACATGATGAGTCGGGTCGGGAATGCCCATAAAGCGATTAAAAGCAGGCTCGAGGTTGGCCAGATTTTGAAGATACTCTTGAAGGGAAACACGCTCGAAGTCACCCATAACTGGCTTGGAGGAGTCGGAGCCGTGGAGATCCCCGAATGAAGAGTGAGGTCCTACATTGTCAGTCCTCGAGTCAGCCCTGGATGAAGGAGAAGAAGGTGAAGCAACATAATCAAGGCCTAACCAGTTAGCTTCCAAGGCAGCCAAAGGGGCAACGGTTTCCGTCGTCTCGACGACCTATTTCCCTCGATCCATAGGATTTGATGAAGGCTCAACGGGAGAGGCCGTTAAGGTTTCTTCAGGTAAGGAGGTCGAATCACCTAAAACGATCCCTGTAGACGGAATGGAAGATATAACCGGAGAAGAGATTCCTTTATCTCCTCCCATCAAATCCGTTTCAATCGGGGTAACATCCTCATGCTCTTCAACGTCGGAGACGTGTAGTTCATGGCCGTTTGACGGTTCGGAGGGTATCTCAATAGGAACGGAACGCCCACTCGGTTCGCAATTCGCTTCAAACTCGGGCACGATGTCAGTCGCTTCGGGAAGAGGCTCGAAATCCTCGTGAAGTGCTGTATATGTTACCGTACCATCCGCCGAAGAAAGCCCCGAAGGCTCTACGAGGGAATAGTCGAGGGTCTCGGCCGCACCCGAAGCTTCAGCCTGTTGATTGATCGAACCCGAAAAGGCCTCTGGATCCGAACTCTCATCTGGAGAGGTCATGACTAACCGCCTGCGTCTAGGGCGGAGCGGTTGGTCATCATATCGTCGAGCCGGGTCGGAAGCTAGGGACGAATCCGCCGGTTCTCTGTACTCCTCGGGGGAAGGCGGAATCGGAGCCGGTTGAGTGAAGATAGTGGAAGGTCGACGCACAGACCTGGCCTTGCCGAAAGAGGGTTTCACAGGGAATTTTAACCGAGCCCGGAGTGGCTGATTGTCATCATCATCATCATCAGCATTATCATCCCGTTTCCGTTTCGGGGCTACAACCAAAAGAAAAGTTTAAAACCAGGAACAGAGGATGTACGGAGAAAACAAACTAAGTTAAAGCTCGAGGGTCAAAAACCAACCTTTAGGAGCTTTACCCCTGTCATCCTTAGGTAAGGGAGGTTCATCATCCTCACTGTCGTCATCAGGACGATCACCACCTCGAGGTCCTGATGCAAAATGTTTCAGGGAAAAAAAAAAGATCCAAAAATAGCTAAAAATAAGATCATGAAGTAAAACACTCACTGCGAAGTCCAGGACTCGAATACAGTACTACCAGAGCAGGCGACTGCTTGTTGACGGAGGTTTCAACACGGCGTTTTACTGGTCCCCAACATTGTAAGAAAATCTCAGAGCAACGAGGCATACGGTCAACATCATCAGGAAATCTAGTTTCCGACATGGCCAAGAGGAAACGTCGATGAGCCTCCGCAGCGTCGGCTCTTGAAACTTTGCGTCGCTCGGACATCCGACGTTGGTTGGTAAAAAACGGCACGGGTAGGAGTTGGATAAGTCCAAACTGACGGGCGAATAAGCCAGGAGAATGCGGCTCGAGGTATAAGTCATTGTTCAATACGACCAAATCTCGAGGAATGCACACATCCCTCCAAAAATCGGATCGAGGAAGAATCTCCCTAAATATGTCCGTGCGTTGGAAACCGAGAAGATCCCACGCCATCCATCTGCGCCGAGGATCGGAAGTCGACACTCCTCGGAAGACAACTGCAAAAGAGAGAGTTGGAGGCTGAGCCCGAAGGGCGAGTGAACGGCCCAGGAACCCATGAGTAGAGCGAAGGGTCAAAAAGTTTTTGCCCTCGGCTTTCAAACTTGATTGGTTCGGGAAGTAGGCGTGGGGCCCAGAGCTGCACTAACCACATAGGGCCAGAATACCCTCTCTTGAAACGGCGCCGGAACGCTTCCCCCAAACACCGATAGGCCAAACCAAGGAGGGGAGCGAATGCTACCGGTTGATCGGAGGTGGCGAGGTGTTCTGCCAACGGCAACCAGGATTTGGTCATCTTGGTAGAACGATTGCAACTGATGAACCTATTCAACCAGTAATTGAAAAAGGCAATCAGCTCACGGCGTGTTACCGAGCCCGATGTTTGTTTCCCGTCTTTACAATATTGGGAGTAGGCAGTGCAGGCATCGGGATAGTCGGGAGAAGGGGAAATCCCACCTCTAGAAGATTTCTTTTTAGAAAATCTAGAACAATCCTCGCCAAAAACATGGGTATTCGTCAGGAAAAAGACATCTGCTAGAGAAATGGACATCGGACCGTCCGGGAGCAAGAAGCAATTATTGTCCACGCTCCAAAAGCAAAGGAGGGATAACAAAAACGGACCATCAGCAAGTTGACAGGGGAGACCAATAAGGGCTTCGAGACGCATCAATTTAATTTGACGTTGCCCCATTGAGTCTGCTTTCACCCTTTCAATCCACTCATCAAAATCTTTATCGGGGGCAGGCCATCCTTTCTGGATTCTCCCGTGGACCCATTGATCGAACGAAGGAGGACTCGGCAGGCATGCCAAGGGAGAACTCGTAGTTGAAGGAAAAAAAATGCGCAGTTTGGCGAAGATATCAGTTTTGGAGGATGAGATAGTAATCGCCGGACCCAATCCATACCTCTTCTGGTCGACAAGGTTTTCTTGCTCAAAGAAAATCCTAGGGAGTAAAACAACATCTTCTTTCTCCAAGGAGTCGAAAGACTTAGCAGAAGGGCGCAAAAAGTCCAAGCATGATGTCGTTTGATCGCCAGAAGAGGAAGATGAGGGACTCCCTGAGCCTGACATTATGGCGCACAAGAGCTTAGGAAACAGAGGTGAAGGGTTCACAGAGAGAGGAATGCGCTCGAGAACAAGAAACGATGAGCCCGGATCCAAACCCTAGAGTGTCTAAACCCATCAAATACTTTTTCGCCCCGGACGTCGCTTCAAATTACGTCAAGGGACGAAAAGGGGGGCAATTGTGTTACCGAGGAAAAAAACACTCGAGTGACACGGTGGACCATCACCGTCGGAGACGCCACGTGGCGCCCATCGGAAGGAGAAACGGTGTCGTAGATGTGATGTCGTACGGGTACGGCACACGATCAGATACGTAGTTCCTCGGAAGCTGAGACGTCGACCAATCAGGAGGTGCGCGCATTAAATGCTCCTCGATAATCGGGGTTGAGAATTCATCATCACGCCACCTTCATCAGGGTGAGTAAACGAGGAAATGAAGAGTATATATATATACTCAACCTCGAGGCCCGAAGGAGTTCAAAATTAGAACGTGCGTCTGAAGTCAAAGCCTAAGAGTCTCGGAGATATAAAGTCGAAGCTCGAGGCTAAAGAAACCCGAAGGCGTTCGAGACAGGCGTCTGAAGTCGAAGCATAAGAGCCTCGGAGATACAAAGTCGAAGCTCGTGATATCCAGGCTAAGGTCCTCGAAACCCGAAGCCGTTCAAGACATGTGCTCGAAGTCGAAGCCTAAAAGACTCGGAAGTATATAAAGCCGAAATTGGAGCACTCAGGCTAAAGTCCGGAATCGGAATAACGTCAGCATGATCTTCCCTAAACTCAGGCGGATAAGACGGAAGGTGGAAAAAATACGGGTAGCTCGGAGCTACGTGTCAAGACATCCTCAAGGTCCGGTACGTGATGGGCCACGATCAGTGCATAGTGAAACGGGACGGATCGTGGACGGGAGTCGTGGATAATGGTTAGCCACCATCATAGTGGAGTGCGACTCGAAATATAAAAAGGAGAAATGGGCTAGAGAGAGGCCCCCGACAAAATCAAGACTTTTCTACTATTACTCTTCATTAGGCGTAGCTACTGTAACTTTCCTTTCCTGCGTTTACTTCGGAGTTGTAGAAGATTTCCTTATGCAAAGTTGTAGAAGCTTTCATTGGAGTTTGTAGCTTTTCTTCATCATTCAATAGAAGTAAGTATCTAGTTTAATTTGTTTTTCATCTCTCTAAATCTCAGTAGTTATTTCAATCTAGTCCAGGAGTAGTGCAGTTTACTCTGTAGGACTATTGACTTTTTACTAGGAGTAATTTCATTCAATTTCAAGGTAAAATCGCATAGTCTTTAAAGTATCTGTACGGGAAGCAAAGAAAATCATAAAAAGTCTCATCTGTTATTAGGCTTAAGTTTACACAAAGTTCTCTTGATTGAGGCAAGGCGTAACCCACACCCCTTCTGAAAATCTCTGTGCGACGGTTGGCACACCTCACGTGCCTGGCGACCACGTATCCTTCACGGGTACAGTTTTTGAGCAACAGAACATTAACTTTCTTTTAGGGATTCATGTGAGCTTGTAGTCATATGATCCATAATGTTGAGAGAAGAGAAAAGAGGATAACTAGAGAAGATTAAATGTGAAACTAGGGTGGATTGAGTAATCCCTATATAATTCTTAACTTGGTTCAAACCTCGATCACTTTACTTGCTTTCTTAGGTAATTTTTAGATAATTCAACCCATCTTTGATCACTCCGCTTAGAATTAGAGTTTCGAAAATTGATTTCGGTTTCCAACGTTTTCCCTATGGATCAACTCCGGACTTCACAAGTAGTCTGCTCTGAATGATAGTGATTGGATAAGGATTATATTTTGATTGAAATTTGTTGCGCTTTAACGACATGTTTTGCGAACGATCAGCTTTCCATCTTAAAACAAAATATGGTACAACTTAAATTTAAAACAAGCACATTCAATATATCATCCAAACATTACCAAGCATCATCATAACAAAAGAGATATGAAGAAAGACATTCACTCAAAACGAGGTAATTCTCTTCTCAAGTCATTGAAACTGATCTAATTAAACCCAACTTCTTTTCTTTGAATAAACTAATAACACTTCTTATTCGGATAGGAAGCTACACAGGTTCCAGATCTAAATAGGGATCTGGATACCTGGAGATGACTAGTTTTAGGTGATTATATTTTCATCCTAAAGCATAACAAACATATGAATCCAAATGCAAATGCTAAAGAGATACTAACATTAAATCCTTTCTCTCTTAAGGCATGAGGTAAGAAAATCAGACCTCATTTGTCCATATCTACCTCCATTCCTAAAAAGGGAACGAACCAAATGGAATCTCCATACAAAGCAAACAAAAGGTCAAGATATCTATACTCTCAAGGGAGATACGTACCATCTATTCACAACTATGAGGTTTTCTAATTTTACTGGTTCTAAAGAAAAGTGGGAGGCAGAAATTAGGTTGTTAAAGAAGACTACATTTGTCATAGGACAAAAGCATGAAGAGACTTTCATTTGGTATAGGATACATGCATGAAGAGACCAAACTATTGAGAAGTGGTTAAGAGAATCGGCAATTGTGTTTTTTTTTTGTTCTTCTTTCATTTTTCTGCTTTGACCTACAATATGCAAGCATGGTGGTAGCATTCGAGGGGCAATAGGGCAAGAACTTGACGATAATGAAGATCTGCAAGTTAAAAGAAACTACAATACTGGACCCTGGGGTTAAATGTGTACCTGTGCATCAGTACCCCCTGCACCAGCTGTTATTGTGATAACAGCCCCTTCCTTGTCGTAAGGACCAGAAAGAAGTTGCGTTATCTCAAACCGATCAAGAGCCTTACTTAAATCTCGAATAATCTTAGTGGCCTCTTCCAAAAGACCAGCATCTTTCGATTCTAATTCCTCTGTCAGCTGCACAATTGCAACAGCGTCCTCTACCTGCTTAAGCAACACACAAATCTGAGTTGTTTATACATATCGAATTTGTAAATTAGGTTTGTTAGAGAGCCTGGGAAATTGCATTTGCATTAGCATCATGCAAATCGTAATCAGGAGCAACAAATAGACTCTGAAAATTCAGACAGCAAGTATCAGCACACATCTGAAGACATAATATACGAACAAATATTATTTGTGCTGTGTTTCTGATGCATGCAACTTCTCATTTCAAAGACCAATCGACCACTATCATGCTTTGGTCATCAGCCATTCTAGTAAATTATAAGAAATGAAACTAAGAACTGATGATGTAATTGGAAGGCACTTAAGTCTCCATTTGTTCACTTTTCAAATTAAAACCTGTAACAGGAAACATAACCTTATCTCAAGACTTCTTTCAGAACAGGTGCAGTAGAATTTGGTTTCTTTGACAGGCTTATATGCAGGGACAGGAATAAGCAAGAATAAACGAGAATGAACAGATGTTTATTAAATTGATTAAAGAAAGCAGTTCACCTGTGGGGCTTCCATTTGAGACTATCATATAAGTGCCTTCTCCAAGCCTATTTTCTCTATTATGTCACCGTATGACCAACTAAACATGAGCTCAAGCCACATAGCCACAACTACAAGATACCTAATTGGAAAAGCCAGAAGATGAGATAAAGGGCAAGGTAGGAACAACAATATTGGCTTATGTTTCTTTCATATAGTCCAAGCAGCTTGGTTCAGTAATTATAACCACATAACTATTTCATACAAATAATGCACTCTTCTGTAACAATAACCAAGCAGATCACACAAATAGTAGGCTAAGAAGAAAGTTAGTATAGCGTATAGGATTACAACAAACTACAATCTCTACTGAAAGGAAATCTGCAAAAAGTTCAGCATTACAAAATAAGCCTCTAGAATGCAAAACTAGTCTCCTTCTATGGATAATATGCAAGGATTCATTAAAACTAAGGCAAGAAAAACAATCCATAGATGACAAACAAACTTGCCTTCCGCTGATTGAATAAATCCGAGGACTTGAAAAAGCTAACAAGAATTGAAGAGTACAGCAAACAAGCCCTACATGATATTATAAGGCACTGTCACTGAGCTTAGTGGTCAGGACTTTGCAAAAGCCCGCACACACAGAGGAACATGTTTTCTCAAAACAATGAATATGAGGCCCTATCACTGAGCTAAGTGGTCATGAGTTTGCATAAGCACACACACACAGAGGAGGAACATGTTTCCTCAACACAATGAATAGTTGACACTTTGCACATGAAAACTAGAGGAGTTAACAATACACAATAAGTATGCCAGTTACAACCATTCTAAACCTAAATACACCAAACATCCCCTACACTATTTCTAAATTGTGATGCAAAGAAGGGAAAAGCTTGACTATGAGAATATCAAAGAAGCAAGTAGGGTTATAAAGCATCATAACTGAGCTCATACGTCAAAACATAAACCAAGACAGGTGCTGCATACTGAAACTTGACAGAAATAGATAAGTTAATCACTCACATACAATAAATTTATGCAATCATAAATCCAACTACAAACCTGGGATTTGAATTCTGTAAGCTGCTTAATCTTATCTTTTACATCGGTTAAGGCAAGAAGTATATCCTGTGCCTTGGAAGGGTCATCCCACAAAGAACTATCTGCAGCCTTCTTTTCCAAGTCAGCGAAATTTGCTTCCAACCGTTCCAGACCAGCAGAAGCCCTGATTTCTTCCACACGTTCAGCAGTTGTTTCAACGCTATTCCTCAAGGCATAAAAATCTGGTGATGACCACAGAGCAATTGCCAATATCATTATAATTGTGCTGTCGCTTGTTGTTAGTTTGATGTTAACATCTTAACAAATAAGCACTACCACCATTTTCACAATCTTAATGCAATATGTTATGACTGAGGCAAGAAAACTCGTCCTAAAACGAACTACTTTTAAGACAGCTATCTGCCTCATTATCCTCAAAGGATTGATACTAGTCCTAACCAAAGTAAGGTTAAATGCAAAAGCTCGGAAAAGTATCATAGCTCCACCCACAAGCACATCTAACTGAGTCGATTTTTTTTTATCATACTAATTGGCCCCAAGTACGAACAATGAATTCATGGTAAACATAGCTTAGGTTCTCATGGAAAATGGTAGGATAGATATACTTTAGTTGATTCCACTATGAACTGCAAGTTTAAAGCTTTAAAACATATTAGGATCCTTAACTGTCTGGATAGATGTCAAGACAATGACGAAAATCAGGGCGATGACAGTAAAGACCATCCTCGTGATGGTGTCAGATAATGAGCCAAAGACAACATTAATTCAGAATTCTTGTCCTACGTATGCAACTTTATTTCAGTTTAGCCTCCATGTCATGCATTCATACATTGAACAAGACTAATTTTTGTAAAGTTCATAGGTTCACTAAGAAATTAGTCAAAGAAAGTAACAACCAATATGCAACAGAACAGTCATTGAGATGTGTGTGCTGCCTTGGATGTGTCTTTCATATTTCTTATTTCCGATAATTTCCCAGGGCTACATATATTTCAGTTCATAGGCTCGATCAACTTGACTGCAATAAAGAAATTGGTATAATTTGGGTCATAAGCAACTTTCCCTAATTTAAAACTCCAATAGTAGCATCTACAGTTAGGTTTTTTTCCCTCCTGCGTCCACTATTCCCAATATCAAGACCAAACATAAACATGTGATTCTTGAATTTGCAATAAATCTGAAATTACAGCACTGAAATGCATAACCCAATGGTAACGTACCTTGAATTTCCCACTCAGATGTTTCCGAATTGATTTCGGCACTTGTATGGCTCCCAGATGTTGCAAACCAGACAGTAATACCTTGATAATATCAGATCAAAAGAACTTAGAATACGAAAAACAGCACCGTCCTATAATCAATATACAGAGATCAAGATAGTTTATCCGCAGAAATTGCAAACAGATATGTGCGAAACCAATCGAGAGCGCCACTCATAGAAACAATCCTATCACAATATATAACGCAAAACACAAAAGAATTCGCTGCCCAGTAAGACATCAAAACCTCTAGAGTACAACCACCATGGAAAAATAAGAACCAGATGGAATCCACACCCCGCTAGACCACATACCCATGAAAAACCTCACAAAGGCACACTCTTTTCAAATCAAAGAGGCAGAGAGAGCTCACCGGGAGCGGAAATTGGAGAAGGGTTTGGAGGAGTCGTTGAGAGGAAGAGAGTGGAAGAAGGGCACCGCCTTCTAGCTATGCTCTTGCGAGAGGAGTTGGTGGTGGGGAACCAAGAGGTCCTGCTGGAGCAGGGTAAGGAGGTGCGAGGTAGGTTTAGAGCCCTTGGGAGCAACGGCTGCAGAGACTCCATGAGAGAGAGGAGCAGCAAGAAGATGATAAGCAAGCGAGAGGCTATCAGAAAAGGAATGCCAACGGTCGGATTTGGAAATAAATCCATTTAAATTTCTACAACAGTGTCCAAAATGGGATTTTTTTTCCCTTTTTTTTTATTAGTTAAGCCTCTAAGTAAAAGCCTTATAATTCCAATAAATTTGGTATGACCACTTATTCCTTTTAAATGGACTTAAAACTCGAATTATAATCCAAATAGATGTTAGGTTTACTTTGGGTTTACGTAGTATTTATTCTTTTAGGAGATTCGGACTTTGCTATAATTGGGAATTTATTGGCTTATTTGATTATGTTATAATGTTACTGGTGATCTACACGTGCCAACCACATTATGTACATATGTAATTTAGATTCCTTTATTATATATTACACTAGCTTGGCAAGGTGAGTTGCAGGGCAGCGTTGCTCGACGGCGATGTGAATCATGGTTGGTGGATGCGGAGCTCGGAGATGGGGGTGTCCCGTGGTTGACGAAGGAGGTTGGGGTGCATCGGAGCGGGGCCTGGCGATGGATTGGGTCATGGTTGACGAATGAGGTTGGGGTGGATCGGAGCCGGGCTTGGGCGGTGGATCGGGTCGTGGTCGACGAATGAGGTTGGGGTGGATCGGAGCCGGGCTTGGCGGTGGATCGGGTCGTGGTCGACGAAGGGAGGTTGGGGTGGATATAATTGGGGTGGCATCATGACGGACAGCGACGGGAACGGCATCGCGATGGTGACGAACGGTGATGGACAGCAGGATCGGCGAGGGGTTAGAATCTATATAGATAGAAGGTAGTGGTAGTTTAGTCTTTTGTCCTAATATGGGTAGTAAACGACTGAACGTCTTTTATAGAAGACCTATTGCCGTACCACATTTTTTTTTAAGACCTATTGACAAATCTCCCTAATTTAATCCCATGTAGGTGGGATATAGACTCCTAATGGGATAATTAGTCCCACCTTCAAATAACGCACCAAACGTAGGATAAGACATGATGAGAGGTAGAACTTATCCTATCTTGGTCATAATCCCACGAAACAAACGTGACCATAGAGTATGTATACGCATGAATAATTTTTTTTTGTTTGGATATTCCAAGAATCTTCTATGTAATACTATTAGCAACGGATGATCTTTATAATTCATGGTCTAACTAAATTAAGTAAAAAAAAAAACCTCTCCACATGTAGCTCCTTAGAATTTTTTTATTAGAAAGAATTACATTAAAACCTCGTGTTGGATGTAATAATGACCGTCACCAAGATGATGACGCATGGACGATGGTGATGTCATGGATGCTACCTGATTGGGAACTGTAGTTCTAAATTATAAGAACAATTGTACACCCTAAGACAGATTAAAAAAAAGCCTTAAATATGTCAAAACTCTAAACAAACTACAAATAGCACAATTAGCCAATTACAGAGAATCCAAATCAAAATATCAAAACTAATTTGATGTCACATATTTTTTTCGCTAGAATAATCGATGAATTAATATGGTATTAGAGCAACATACGATTGACGACATTCATATTACTCGTTAGACTTCTACCGGAGCTTCTTAGTCACATGAGATAATAAGAAGTTTAGCCCATATAAAATCAGAAATAGCAAATCACATAAATTTACACTGGTCACATGAGATAATAAGAAGTTTAGTCCATATAAAATCAGAAATAGCAAATCACATAAATTTACACTGGTGATCGCTAAGTATACAAGTTATTGCATTGATCGTAATGCCTCATCTTCGGATGCAAGTCTTTGATGTTAGACTGTATTATAATAAACTCGTCCTCATCTAATGGTTTAAGCTTTTGGATTGAACGGTTTAGGTTTCTTTCATGGTATCAGAGCATACGCCCCTCAGTTCGAATCCTATGTCACATATTTCACTCCACTTATTTAAATTAAATATTTACGTGTGAGGACTCATCATTATTCTAAACACTTATCACGACTATTTCCTTACCATGAAAATACAATGCCAAACAAATCCATAATTTTAATAGAAAAATTGCAAACCCATACAACCACTTCACAAGTATGCAGCCCAAGCTGGAGAAAATATTTCACATTGAGAAAGAATCAGCTCCAAATATAAAGTTCATGAGAAAACATGATCAAATCTGGCCAGAAAAATTGGTTCCTTCAAAGGCCACTAATATCTAATATCTAATATCTAATATCATCATTGTTTATATTTCTTATTTCTTGCATATTAGAGTCCCTTTTTCACAAAAAAAATAACTAAAATCCTCACTTATATGACTCAATAAATTGGTTGACAAACTTGCAAAACAACGGTTTACTTGTTACACAATTTACTTTACTTATTACGCACTTTTGTCAATTTTCTAAGCAATTATTTTTCTTGTTACGAAACTTTAGACGAAAACTAGTCACAGTATGCAAGAAATAAGAAACGTAACCCTAATTACAAAAAACACCCTAATATGCAAATCACCCGTTACCCGGG
>CAWUCF010000123.1:0-17194 GCA_963920575.1 Narthecium ossifragum | reverse complement strand
AACACACAAGAGTAGAGAACCAAATCAAAACATGCACAATTCTAAATCTTGAGCAATCATAATAAAAACTAAGTAAATTTGCAAACAACGATATGGATGTGATATGGTAAAAACAATGTTTGATAGTTATGTACTATAATACTACACCACTAACCCAACACAGGTTATAAATCTAAAACAAAAGATATATTCTTCGTTGCTAATCAAATTTTACTTAGCAACATGAGATCATTCTCCAAATAGCAAGCATAGTACAAAATATTTCACATTTTTCCTTCCCAATGAATGGTTGCAGCGTCAGCAGCTGCGCGTTTTTTTTTTCCGATTTGGGGGTCTTTCGTTTGATCTCACATCTCCATCTTGAGATTGTTTGGTAAGAGATTGCCTGTAAAAGATCCATCATATGCAGTTAAATTCTGGCATCTTAAAGCTGAACTACTACTGAATTATAAGGATAGATACACCTTTTCTCACTTCTTTCTTGCTAGATAATTAAGGAAACTATATATAAAGCTATAATCTGGAGTTCTTTTTATTGCATGGGGGTATTCTTCCTTCCATACCTTGAATTGACTGAATTGGGAGGTCAGACCCTCTTCCTTGGATGAGCTCCATGCTATTATATAGGCTTTGGAACTCGGTTTCCCAGAGTGAAGAATTCCCATGAACCTGAACACAAGAAAATATTCTTAATTAGCTTGAGTTCTTGGGTGATTTTATTTCTGTCACTACTGTTTAAGTTTGTAACTCATGAAAGCTGTTAAGCCTGTAGGTTTATGAGCAATTTACGTTAAAACAGTAGTCGAACAATATCTCCGGTGCCGAAACAGGCGCACTCATGGTCCGGCGAAGGGCGGCCAGCTCAGGTGAACTCATGGCCAGATCGACGCCACAGCAAGCGGCTGCAGCTTGCTGCAAGGCGTTCATCTGAAGGTGGGAAGCGTCGATGACCTCCGACGACATCTCCAGTGCTTGCACGCTATCGCTGCATGCCGGATTCATCTGCAATCCCAGAAACCAAATTGTCCCAAAAGCTTAAGTAATGAAAACTAAGTAACATTAAGTTTTTGTTAATGAAAACTGAGTAAAATTAAGTTAATCTTGTAAAGGCTTGCCCTGTTCTTGAAAACTTTAAATTAATGGAGCAAAGGTCTTTGGGAACTTTAAAATTCACCTCTTTGCTGAAGAAGTTGTCAATGTTGAAATCGACACTCGGATGTACGGCAGCGAGCTTCATCGACAAGAACTATTAACACAATAGAAGGGGGAAAAAACCATGAATCAATACAAATCTCTAAGCTGAAACATGGCATTGTTAATGAGCTTAAGATGGATCCATGGCTACCTCGACCTGCCTCTGAAGAGACTGGACATAATTGATGATCTCATCCAGCATGCCGGCTTTTCCGGCGATCTTGTTGCATCCCGGAACCAGCTCCTGCAAGTACCTCATCCTCTCACTAATCCTCTCTCTCCTCACCTGCATTTTAATCATGACCTCATTAGATTCACTCCAAATCCAAATCCCAAATCCCAAATCCAAGAACAGCTAGCTACACATGAAAGCGGGGGGTCATCAAGAACAAGGACGTACTCTCTCAGCCAAGCTATGGCTGTCGGTGGCTTGGCCTCGCCGGGCTCTGACATGAATGTAGTCAGTCTTTGAACTCTCTTTTCCTTTCGGGCTGTCGCTGGAAGCCAATTGGTCGTCTCGTCTCACACTCTTCTTCTTCTCTCCAATGGTGTCTTCTGCCGCTGCATCACCACCAGCCTGGCATGCAAGAAGAAAGGTGTGAGTCTTAGATGTTTCTAGTATGTAAATGTTACAATAAGAGCTAGAGAGAGCAGAGAGGAGATGTTGTTCTTGTTACCTTTCTCTTCTTGGAGCTGCTAGTGCTGCTGTTCTCTTTTCCCGCGACCTGCGCGCAGCCGGCGGCGGCAGCGCTAGGAGCCTCCGAGAGATCCGGCCAGCCGGCGGCCAATTCACTAAGTTGGTTTTGGTCAGAGGTGATGGGCATGGAGTGGAGGAGGGCTTTAGCAGTACCGCAATAGCCATTGTTGTTGTTGTTGGCGTTGGTGTTATAGGAAGAGCTCTTCGGTGGTGGTGGTGGTGTTGTAGGAAGAGCTATTCGGTGGTGGTGGCTGTTGTTGTTGTTGCCATTGGAGCCAAGCTCGCAGCCTCTCCAGACAGAGGGTTCTGAAGCAGAGGCAGCCATGCACTGTAAGATCTCTGGCATGATCTCTTCTTCTTGTTGTTCTTCAACTGGAACTGTATTTAGCTCTCTGTACTTTTAGAGAGAGAGAGAGAGAAAGAGAGAGAGAGAGAGAGTTGGTGAAGTGGTAGAAAGAGAAGGGAAGCCTTGTTTTCTCACATGGAATGCATGTTTCTCTCTCTATATCTCAGCAAAACAAACAAGCCCAAGCCTCTCTTATCCCTTCTCTTCCCCATTTGACGTGAGCTATGTCACAGCAATGCTATCATGCTCTGTGGGTGACTCCTCTCTCTCTCTCTAGATAGCTCTATTCCTCTCTCTCTCTCTACAGAGGTCTGTCCTCTGTTTCTCTCTCTTGTTTGGCATGGAGGCAAAGATTTATAGGAGGGAAGGGATGGGGGAGCTGTCTGACACCCACTGTGGATTGAATTAAGTACATAGATGTAGAGAGAGAAACAGTCGTTTCCCATGCAACGTGATAAAATAAATAAAGAAATATATTATTTTTAAATGCCCGGAATATATTAAATTCGAAGAAAGCAATCAATACTTCTGAAATAATTTGAAGAAGCACGATTCTCTTGCCGACTTAAATACCATAATCTGTTTGGGAAACGAGTTTAACTCTGCAACCAAATCTAATCAATTGACTGACAATGATTTGACCAAATTGAATTGGGGTCGAACCACATTTTGAACCTCGTTTCACATGGGCGTCGTTATCCGTTTCCTCGCGTCTCTCTTATTACACCTGGAAACAGAGGTTAAAAGGAGGCCGACAGCTGTCAAGCGCGCCTCCCTCCTTGGCGACTACGTAGGGCGGGTCCCACCATGACAAGACGGACACGTGGTACTGTCCCAGAAATCCAAGCCGGATGAGTTTATTCTTTACGCGCCGGTGGGGCACCTCTCGCACCTGAACTCGATGACGTGGCGCTCCCCCATTGGAAACAGTAGCTGATGCGCGCGCGTGGATGTCGCTGACGTGTAAAGATGTCTGACGTGGACACGGGAACGGGGGTCCGCATGGAGGGGTTTAAAGGGTAGCATCCCGGGAAGCACGGATGTCCATCCCGTTATGGCACTGAAAGAAACAACCGTAACCGTTTCTTTACAACCCCGGCTTCCACGGTCTCCATTTCTGTGCGCCGCCACAAAAAAATAGCAGCATTAAAAGAAAAACATATAAAAAATTTCACAATAAAAAAAAAAATGGATCGTCCAATCTCTAGTCGAATCGATATCAAAATATTAGTATGATCACGAGTCCTCACATATGAATATGAATATCAAATCTATGATAGATTTGAGTTCGAAGTCAGGATATCCACCCGCTGTTGTCACGGACTATCAGATAAGCTTAAACCAATAGAAATGAAGGCAATTCGCATAATTCGATTACAGTTTAATAGAAACCAGTTCTCACATATGAATATTGAATCATAGATTTGAGTTCGAACTGAGGATATCCGTCCGTTGTTGTCACGGACTATCAGATAAGCTTAAACCAATAGAAATGAAGGCAATTCACATAATTCCATTACAGTCTAATAGAAACTATCAATTTTGTCAATTTTTACATGATATATGTTCAAATTAATTTTGTATATCATGTTGGTCCACACAAGCTTTTGCAAATTATAAATGGAGGGATGGCCTATGAGATTGTTGTTCATTAGGCATCTAAGTGGATAAGACCAGTGGCTGAGTTAAGGAAAAGGTCGACAGAGATGATCTGCATATCAAGTTGTAAGAAAAACAAATCCAGAGGGGGTTGAGTGTAACATCCACCTTTAATAGCTCTTTTTCTTGGCCCCTCCTCCCTCCATTCTCCATTGATTCCTTTTACCTTATCCACTGTGTTAGTTCCTCTCTCTCTCTCTCTCTCTCTCTCTCTCTAAGTAGGACCCCCTTTACTGGATCTGTCTCTTTCTCACACTAGCCTTTTATTATCTTTTCTGGGCATGAGAAGAGATAGGGGTCAGACCACCTCTTCATCTGCTGGTGCATCTCCTATAAAAAAAGGATCATGCCTATCTCAGGATATTATCCTTTCTTTTCTTAAGGTAAGACTTCAGCTAAAAGAGAATCCACACTAAACATGTTGAATCACCAATCATCTAAAAAACTTAAATGAACATGTGCATTCGATCGAATTGAATTATTCGACAATCGATCTCATCACATGAAAATATTCAATCTGATACAAAACCTTAACTGTGATGATTTGAATCATATAAGATAAGATATATTCTAACAAAATAGTAGCAAATTTGCTGGTAAAAGAACTCACAAACTATAGTAATGATCAATATCAACTTCTTTCTGCATATGAAAACAGTAAGTTCAGGACATGCTTACAACTACAGATTATTTTCCACTGTTTTATTGCCCAACTAATGATCTCAGAGAAGGTGATGAGATGGTAAATTGCTTGTGTATAATAATAATAATAAAGGATGAGAAGAGGATGAGAGATATCCATCCCCTCCTTTTCATGCAGATGAATGCCTTCCCCTTAATTTATTTGCTCCCATCTCCCCCTACTCCACCTCCCCTTATCTTATCATTTGTTTGCATGATTGGATTCTTCCTAGGTGCATGCAGTATTGCAGTGACATAAATGGAAATGATAGCAGATAGAAAGAAGGAGAGAGGGATGGAGGAAGGGTGTGGGGTGGGGTGAGTTATCATCAGATCCAAGGAATGGGAATCCCACACTTCCTCCCCAACTACAAATAAATGCCCCCCCAACAGTTCATGTGTGCATGGCTTCTACTTGTTATTCTTTTCATTTCCACTTTAAATAGAGCCAAGAAGATATAGCAGAGTACAGTAATATATGAGAAGACCAGGTCAATCCTATTCAAACCCCATATAGAATAGTTTCAGAGGAATTAGTTCCACATGTTTGGTTTTCATGTTTTCACCTAAAGATAATACCTCATTGTTCCTACTTCTTGAATAGTTTATTACTTCAATCACTATTCATGTACACTATGGTCCTTTCCTCAAGGAATCTTGAACAACCTTCCATTCATGCATTTAAAAGCTACAAATTCTCCATGATACTGCTCCAAACCCCACACTATCAGTGTAACCTAGATTTGCTTTGTACTCAAGAATCAGATCTACTACCTCATCATGTTACCAGCTAACAGATATGCTAGAAGAGAGCACTAGCTTGACACATCCAAGGCAAGGGTCCTAAACCAGCAAGCTCAAGTTGCAATTGGGCCTTCAGTGGCCAGTGTCACTGTCTTGCCTTGAGGCTGTTCTAAGAACCTCACAAAGGGAAAGGGTTGGTGGCAAAGCTATTCGTCTAGTAGGGGTCCCTCCACCTCTTTTGAAACAGTTGGTGTGGGACGAAGAGCAGCTGTATGAGATGCTCAAAACAAGGGGCGCCCATAGAAAGCTGTTGACAGGGACAAACTTAACAGTAATATCTGCACTCTTCTCTAAGAGATAAGAGATGTTAACTATATGTGGTGTGTTCATGATGCATGATTTCCTAGAGAAAGTTCTGATTTACTAAAAATGGGAAGGGTGCATGTACCTATATAGCTGTGAAAGTGTCTTAGTCAAGGACAGCTGATGATGAAATGGGTGGCTAAGTCCTTAACCCCACACTATAAGGTATGATTGGAGTTTTACTGTCCTCCCATCTTGTCCACAGGCCTACACAAGCTAACTTCTATGTGACCCTATTAGCGTTACGAACCAATGAAGTCGGGGAGGGTGGTGATGCATGCATGTCTGCTAGTTTTGATTCTTTTGTCCTCTACTTGTCTTCTACCAGATTGGATGAAAGCCAAATTAGGAGCAACAGATATAACTGAGAACTAGAAGAAAGCTTTCTAAATTTCATCTAATAAAGTACAGAAACAATTACAAAGTAGATAAACCAGGCAACAGACTGTGCATCTCATAGTTTCCAAAAATCATCGATCGCAGAACGATTTGAGAGTTACATAGCTAGGATTAAAAAAACAGAACAATCTGCACATGTGTTGTCCGTGGTCCAAATCCGTTCCATATTTTCAAATAGCCACAATTTGACTTGTAACAACCATCATTAGAACAAAAACACATAGCACACCCATAAACAATATTTTACACCCTAAAAGCTGCATTCTTGCAACATAAATGGTACATGATAACATCAAGTTATCCCTCAAGGAAGACAGATTCAAGAACAAGATCCAACTAAATAAGTATACGCAAAGCCAAAGCCGGCATGATCTTCCAAAAAAAACCTAAAGATTCTCATAGAAGAACCATTAGGTCTAGACATGTGGCTAGTGGAGTAGTGAAGAGAGGCAGGTTACAGGTTTTGACATGGTTTTGGGCGTTATCCACCATCCTCTCATATGTACTTGTTCCCGGTTTCACATAGCCACAGGGGACAGTTTGCAACCCACCCTCCCACAGTGTTCAATTAATACTCACCTCTACCCACCTTAGCAATGTCTATTGGTCTTGTTCAAGTGAAACTAAGGGGAATCAGCTTCAATGGTAGTGTCATAGAAGCCTTGGCCATCATCCAATAAGAAAAGCAATTCCTCATTATCATATATAGTAGCAGCAACAAAAGCATCACCAAATTAAAATTCCTTGGCTTTCCTATGATACCAACCGATCCTTAATTCTCAGAAAAATAATACCAAGTCAATCAGTTTAGTCTTTAAAAGAAGTCCGGGAGACCATAGTTGGCTCCCTTTAATCGTGTGAAAGAAACAGACCAACTAAGCCACACATATTCTATGTAGTCTCAAAGTCTCCCTAATCTTGCAACTCTTGTCCTTGTGTAATCATCCTCACAAGTCACGATACATCATGTAGATATAAAGTATGCTACTGTGCAATTGGTTTCTAAGTAGTCAAACTAACAGAACATCATTTTTCAAATTACTGCAAAGTAAGAATCTCTGAATCACAACACAGCAAACTGATTGAAGTTTTTCTAGTGCTAACAAACTAAGCTGGTGAAATTATGAGCACCCTCATCTATGTCATTCATTGTTTCCTCACTTAAGCGTCACTCAGCAATGAGGAGCCACCCAGTCAATAATTAAAGTATGAGGGTCATGCCCTAAGATTCCAGCTGTTGCTTCAAATCATCGAACTCTACATGACTGTACTATCCTAAAGCAGAGAAGAGAGCCCACATCGGATAATAATGACTATCTCTAAGGGCCTTATTGGATTTGTTAGCTTCCAAGCAGCCCCGTCTTTAAACGAGATCTTAATTTTTTTGAGGTGCCTGTCCCCTTGTAGGCACAAGCACAGAGGCTACCAGAGTTGTTGGCAAGAGAAGGTCCATGCAAACAACTGTAAAGATGGTGAAGTTGGAAAGAGCAACATTGATGTGTTTGGTGGGGAAGACTTGCAAGTGCCAATATCCCTTGTCCTGGATTCAGAAGCTGCTCTATTCTCTCCATTTTCCGCCAGCAAGATTTCCCCTTATGCCACCTAATAAACAACCTACACATACCCTAATGTGGACAAAATCAGAAGTTAGCTACATGAAAGCCAATGACTGTTATAAACCGAAGTCACTACAGGTCCAAACATCTAGAGTACAATGGAACACATCTGATCCCACTACGTAATGATTTCTTCAAAGAAATGTGACAAAGAGAACAATAATGGTGACATTGTGTGTGTAAGAGCAATCACATTGTTTCTGTATACATTTACGTCTATGTTTCAGGCAATATACACTTCACTATGCAGTTTTCCTGATGTTCTGCTGATGTACACTGTTGTCATAGAAAAACCAACCAATTCAGTAAAGATGCACAAAATGGAAACATGGCTAATCAGATTGGTTTTGAAGCCTATAATGACCCTTTGGGCCGGGCTGCAGGAGGAACCTTTATACCTATTTACAACTGAAATCACTGTAAAACTCTGCTAATAAATGAGGAACTACAAAGAATTTACTTAACCTAACTACGAATGAGAAAGGCAAGAGTCCATCGATTAGGAAACATTATGGATATGTTATTCCCTGTCATCCTTTGAGGATGGAATTATAGCTAGCATAGATGGTACAAGATAAATAAGAACATAGGCTTCATTAAGCATAAAATGTTAGTTGTTGTTCTGGACATTGAGATAGGAATCTACTTTCCCAATATACACTTTATACCAGAAGAAAAGCCAAAAAAAAGGCATTAAGTTAATAGTTCTTCCTTGATACTTTGACCATCTACAATGAAACTTTAACATCAGTTACCTGTTAGGAAGCTAAGAGTGAATAGTGAACCACCCTACAATTCAGTTCCCACTGCATGAAGCGAGCTTACCTTGATTCCATAAGCTATATATTGCAACCCAATCAGAAGCCATGGTATGCCAGAAATGAATACAACCTAGAAGTTGTACTCGTGTTTACAGATTTTCAGAAAAATCAAAATGTTAAACAGAATTCAGAAGGCATTCCAAGTTAATATAGCCCAGAGATTCCAAAACAGTACTACAGCCCCATAAATATACATGCCATCAGACAATATATACAGATCAGCTACATACACAATATAAATTGAAGCTACTGGAAGCACCATGATCAAGAAAAACAACCCACGAAGTACTCCTCAAAAAATGGATCAGCTCTAGTTACTTCCTAAAAAATTAGTACCAAATCCTGTCAAACCTGGATATCATTCAAGCTACTCAAAACATGACCTAGGACTTTGATTTGGATAAGTATTTCACTGTCCTTCCAAAGAAGCTAGAAGGTGATTTCACAGATATTCGGCTGTTTGTAGACTGGTCGGCTGCATTCTGAGCTGATTCCAAGTTGGTTAAAGACTGGGAATTTTTTGAAGCATCAAAACTATCACCATCTCTAAGCTCTCTTAGAATCAGAAGCAACTTCTTCGAGTTTTCCTTGCCCCTTCGATTCCCATTTACAGAAATATGAACAAGAGCAGGAATTATGCCCTCTTTCATGACTAGCTGACGATATTCACTACATTGAAGACATAGAAGATACAACACGGTCACTGCATGTTCTTGCTCTTCTTGACTGCTAGCATCAAGAAGTTCCGCAATAGAAGCGACACATCCATCTGTATCAGCAATTATAACAGCGGCCTCATCAATATCCATGAGGTTTTCCAATATCTTTAAACAACGCCCAGCCAGTTTTCCGTTGCTCAAGAGGGGAACCAACTTTGGTATGCATCCAGAAGATAAGATATGGGATCTGACTTCACTGTGAGATGATAGGTCACAGAGTATATTTACCGATAGTCGCACAGATTCACTGTCTTCAGAACCTATGGCTTGTATTAGAGGAGGAGGAACACCAAATGCCACGATAAAAGATATACAATTCCGCTGATGGCACAGCATAAGAAAGGCCAAAGACACTTCTTTGCTTATGTCAGAATCCAGTAATGAAGTCAATAACTGAAAAGCTCCTTCACTTAAGGATGGGAATCCAACTCTATACAAGAAAAGCAACACAAGACTCAGTGCAAAAGAAAATGAAGACCAAAGCAAAGTCTGAATATTAATATGCTTGAATATAGGCAGTTAATGTACACAAGGCCCAGTACCTAATCTAAAAATATATCTGGATCACACCTACTACATGCTTGCTTGATTTCAGACTTTTAATTCATTCATAAAGGTCCAAGCACCTGACTATACTTTATCATAACACCAAAACATCCAACAAAAATTGGAGCAACATGTGAAGTCCCATAAACCAAAAAAGTATTTACAAGAAAAAAAATCATGCAAAAGAACAAGAAATCAAGTTTGGGAGTGTAGCAGCATGCCTCCAACATAAAATCATATCACCTATATTAAATAACAGAGATATTAATCCTGAGAAAGCAGCACATATAGTCACGTCAATTCTTATGTTAAATTAGCTTGGAGAACTCCAACACTTTGATACCTACAAAACTTATTGGAGCTGTAGTAATAAATTTATAGCTAAGCTACAGGACAGAAGAGGACCTGTTATTATCCAGAAACACAAGCAAAATCTGAATGCCCGTTTTCAGCGCTTGCACATCCGATAAGTTACTTGCATTCTCCAGGAAGCTTATCAGTGCTTCTGCGCAACTGTTAGAGAGCATAGCATGGCAGGAATCCTCATTGCTTTCCAAAAGGACTTTTACTTCCTTGACTTCACTGCGTTGGTATTCCGGCGAAAGCTGAGAAAGCTTTTCGAAGAATTTTAGATACATATCCTTGTTGAAGCCATCAAATGATTGGCATTTCCTATAATCCTCACTCCAAGGGAACTTCCGAGCATGAAAATTATCGAAGGTCCCAATATCCTTCACCTGGGACAAATCTAAACAGCAGCTAGCATCAGAAGAAGATGATGCAGAGCTGCTGTTACTTCGAGCAATGTAATCTCCCATCTTCCCATCTAATAGCTGTGCTGACACATTTTTCAAACTTGTTAAGGAATCATAGCATGAAGCTTCCCAAGTGCTAAATCTTGCAGTAGCAGCTTCAGGCTGTGGATCCAGACTAGTAATGCAATGCTTTCTGCGCCAATTGGAAATAAGATCCTTCATACAAGAATTTGGAACCACAGAAAGGTTTGCTAACATTTTATCTGTCTTTGGACATGTATGGTTTCCCTCACGAAACCAATTCTCTATAGACGTCCTTTCATATGTTTGCCCAGAAGCAACAACCACAGGATCAGCCATCATTTTTGCTGAAAGGGGACATAGAAATTCCTCAGGAGGTGCATCAATATAAGATAGATCATGCTGAGCCTCACCACTGTGTTCAATAGAATTTGCACTGCCTTTCAACTTGCTTCCATATCTTGATGAATCTTTTTTTGAAACAAAAGCTATATCCTGTGCATCACCATTCTCTTTGCCCTCACAAATATCGGGCGTTAGATTTTTTCCATATTTCTTCAAGAGATAGAGAAGGAAGTTCAAGATCTTCTCCTTTTTTGGATTGGTATCTTGGATCCTATAAAGTAGGTTTTTTATAGATCTTTTCTCTATCAAGAGAGCTTTAGGAGACGTAATTTCCAACCGCAAAGCTGCAATTTGGAAGGCCTCAAGTTCTGACTCACTGGTCGAATCAGTCTGCTGAAGCAACTTTAGCAAAGCCTTGCCAGCCTCCTCCTCGGCAGAATCAATGTGAAAGTTTGCATCTGTAAGATTATCGACAGTGCTAGCAATCTGCAGATAGATAAACAACTACTTCTGAATAAACAGATGCACCTTCACAAAAAGTTATATGAGAATCGATCTTTGTCTACCAAAAGGAACTACTGAAGTTCGAGGATGAAGCAAGTGAATATAAATTAAAATATTCTGCCACCGGCTAAGTTTATAAATTTGTGGTCACAACAACATTTGACAGCTCGAGCAATTTGCCAATGCTCAAGTTTTCTGAATGCTTTTATGCTAAAAAGTACCATTTCTGCAGAACAGAAGCTTCTTCAAGTTAAGAACTTGACTAACCTGAGCAGCTAGTAACTCTGGGAGCATGCTTTGAATCTGAATTAGACTTTGCTTCAGCGTTTGCCTTATCCTTTCAGATCTCAACAAGATTGTGTCCCCATTTATTGCCTGAAAATTTGGTAACAATCAGATGACACGAAGAGACTAATTCAGATTGTGTCCCCATTTATTGCCTGAAAATTTGGTACCAATCAGATGACACGAAGAGACTAATATACATGTGATATTATGGATGAGTAAAATATAACTGTAGAAGATGGACACGAAAGCGAAACGGTCATCTTTTGCTTTATAAAGTGACATATGTCTGTAAAGCTAGGAGTGCAGCCGAACATGAACTAACTCAAATAACCTCAATTCTGCAAAACATAAAAGAGCTAGCTTTGGCGGAACATCAGCAAACCAAAAGAATAACTCTAAAAAAGCAAAAAGTTCAAAGTATAGTTGGCAAACATTCTAGCGAAGCAGTTTTTGGCATATTAGTCAATAGTTTATTGCCAGTATACTTGAAAACAAATTTTGACATCAGTGTCATCAAGACTTTTTTGACTATTAAGAAGGCACTTGCTCAATTCACCACAATCACTAACAAAGTTATAGAAAAATCATCTTATTGACATCTATAGTGCACGGTCGATATTGCCCTGTAAAACATAAAATTATTGACCTGAAAAAAAAAATCCCAGAACACCCTCTGATTTTGTACAATAATACATTGGGAGACGTTTTCCCTTCACACAATTACCGGATGACTTTTTGTTCCTAAGCAAATAGATTACTGCTGTTATACCCCAATCATTAGAATTAAGGTCATGTTCCTACCAAACTTTGGAAATCAATGGCAAGAGCTGTTTAGCTGCTTCATTGCTGCTGCATAATATGATATTTTGTGAGACTGATGAGCTGTTTGTTGATGAAACTGCTGGCAAGTTGATGATGGCATTTCTGCTGTAACAGCAGTATTGAGGTATGAATGATACATTATGTGACGTACATGATCCTGAGCTGATAGGTAGACTCTTAGAAGAAAGAGCAGGTTTTGAAAGCTAGGGGACAACTTTCAAAGATCAATAGCCCCTTCGTATTGGACTAGGCAGTTCATTCAGTTCATGGTCGAGAAAGAACATCACAATTATAGTTGATGATATGCCATAGCTCTAGAATAAAACATTCTAAAACTGAACACTATGGTCTCCCTACAAAATTTGTTGGAGTTCTTATATGTATTCAAGTAATCGCTTAACAAGACTTCAAAACTTCTCATAAGCATGTTGCAATTATTGCATGATCATTAGAGGGGGGAAAAGTTTAAAAGGGTCATTTACAAATGTATCTCTTAAAACATTTTGATATTACACAAATACCCCTTCAATTTTTTGAATATCAACGATACCCCCTTAATCTCTTGTTATACCACTAAAATAATTTTTCGAAAAACTGCACGGGTATTTTTGCATCAAACTTTTTCAGGGGTACATATGTAGTTGACCATAAAAAACCAGCGAGAACATTTGTGCTAGGAACTTTTAAAAAATTGAGGACAATATGCATCATCCTAGTCAGAGGAGAAATATGAATGACTATTTAGGTGAATAGAAATAGCAAGTTAAAATGCAAGTGCTATAGAAATTTCCACCTCTTCACAGATAATAGCAGAAGTCAGTTAAAGATGCCATCTGGCTGAAGCTAATTGTCATTATAGGAAACTTCATTTAAAAGAATGATTCGAGGAAACCTTCCAATTTGGAAGTACAAATACAAGAGAGGATTCTGAAAGACGAACCATTTCAAAGTGCAACAATTCTCACTAAAATGTATGAGAAGAAGATTACTGCATAAAACTTCTTCCGCGATATTTAATCTGACCCGAAAGAGTAAAATCAACGTTCCATTACTACTACAGCTAATTTAGGCCAATGAAAATTCTCCAAAGGTCTCAACATACCAAGTAAAGCTTGCTAGATTCAGCACAATACTGAAGGAGCAAATTGGCTTTTTCGATTGTATTGTTCAGCAAGCATAACTCTTGAATCCCAGTCCTCCATCCTGGTCTAGCTGCTTCCATTGCAGGAAGAATAAGTGTGATACTATGCAAAATCTTTTTAAGCTCCTCACATAGAGAACTGTAGACCTGACATTGAAGAACGATCAAACATCAAATAATAAGAACAGCAAGCACTGTCGACAAAGACTGCACGTTGAAGACGAATGAAACTTCCTGTTTTCTGTATTTACTTGATTCTTCTTCAATTTTTCTCCTACAGACATATATTACAGAATCTCAACTCAAAAGCCATATAACAGAAACAGCGCTCGGAGCTTGCATTGACCTGCTTATCTACCACACAATCGGAAGCATTAATCCTCACTAAAACCCTCCATTTTACAACAAAAAAACCTAAGTTAGCTTGACTGATCCCAATTTGTTGAGTTCCATCCCAGAATTCTTCCAGTGCTTATGCCAGGAACTAAGCATGTATTTCTGCAAAGGAGCCTTATTTTAGGCCAAGTGCCTTCTGCTTTAATTATTGTACCTATATAGCTAAGATGAACAACTATGCTGCTTGAGCTGAGCGACTCTCCATGCAGATTGACATGGCATACTTGGAGCAATTTGTGTTTTCAGCCCAAATCACTTGCAAATCACATGCAACATCCCATGGCCAACAGATTAGCATGTGCACGTAGAACAAAGAATTTCAACCTTACAGTTCCATGTAGGCATGCAAACCTTATGTATTACCTTCCATGAAATAACTCTATTCTTTGAAGCGTCCATTTCAAATACTAGACCAGAGAAACAATAATAGGCATGAAAAAAAAATTTGAACTTTACAACAAAGGCTCAACTACAAATGCATCACCTCCAAATCCATGGCCAAAGTTTGAAATCTCAATGCTGTGCTAACTTAAAAAAAATTCAAGAAGGAAATTCAACAACTTCAAATTGGTTAAGCATATAACATATTTGACTCCTTTTTTTTGAGTACTCACTTTCACTCCAGAAGCATTTTGTAGTTGGTTAACAGCTTCAGCGACATCACTTCCCATCCAGAGGCAAATTGATCTGAAAAAAAAACCAGATTCACAATTATTCAGGAATAAGTTATTATCAAATGACCAAGCAGACTGATAAAAGAGAAAAGGCTGCTATTGAGCTTGAGCAGTTACAAATTGCAGCTATTGATAGTTGAAGTTGAGTATAATAACAAATTAGTGAACAAGAAACTGTACCAAAACATGACAACAATGGACTGTGAAGGAGAGAACCTCATAATAAGCCTGCATACTTTAGGAAATTTCTCTCTTTCTAGGTTTACCTTTAAACTCAAGTGCTCAACTCTTTTAATTACACGAGTGACTAATTGGACTTATGACTAACAGAACTGGTAAAAAGACTTCATGTATTCAATCTCTAAAGTTGAAATCCCTAATATCTAATCAGATAACATGACATTGTAATTGGACAGAACACAATGAAGTTTCAGGTCGACTAATTAGCAAGGAACATCCATGAACACCCAAAACAAAGCCACAATGCAAAAAGTTGTATGTGTTCAAAGGATTTACCTAATGCTTGACTCCAGTTTTGAATCAAAACCCTAAAACAGGACGTTTAAACTTAATGAACCATGTGGATGAAGAGTCTAAGTTAGAACAGAAGATTTACAATGGAATCAAAATATGACACCTAAGGAAAAAAACTCTCCTAGGCGGGCCACTAGCTCAAACTAGACCTTATAGACACATGCGCTCAACTCCCAAACAATCAATCACCACAGCACTGCTACCAACAGAAGCAACATCCAAGGTACCAGGAAACCACAAAGGTTTTCTTCCTTGATAACTCGTTGCACATACATATGTCAAGAGTAGCTTTTCTCAATGACAAAGTACAGCCAAGCTCTTCAGTCCATTGCCAACAGGCAACCCTTTTGTCCACAGATGTTCTGAATAAAAATGGTAACTAAATAAACCAGAAGTAGATAGCTAAATTCTTCAATCTGCTACAAAAAGCCAACAAGCAACCCTTTTTTCCACAGATGTTCAGAGAAACAGTGACAACTAAATAGACTAGAAGTAGATAGCAAAATTCTTCAATCTGACACAAAAAGACAACAACTTCTGCGCAGGAGATAGGCAAAACGTGCAAAAACAAAGAAAACCAAGAGACCATAAAGGCTCTAATCATCCAAGAACTCTTCTTTTACTACCTTTCGTCACTTACGGAGAAGTAGATAGCTCGAAAGAGATAATTCCTTTCTTTTCAGGAGAGAATTGCAGAAGTGAAAGAAAAAAAGAAAGCAGCCCAGAAAGTCAGAAACGCTCTGTTCTGTCTATCCTAGAACCCCTTTCTCCTTTGATTCTATGGGCGATCCAGAAGAAGATAATCAGAATTCTTGGAATTCTTTAATCCAATACCAACAACACACCCTTCCGCGGAGAAAGCTGGAAACCTAGAAATTGCAATGAACCAAAACTCCTAGCCTTGCAACTTCTGTCGAAGACCCAAAAGAATATAGCCCAAGTTTCTTGCAAAGTATCACAAGAGACGACCAAAATCAGAGTCGATAGATAGCCCAAGAACCCTTCTTTCCTCCAAATCTTCCGTCCTCCTAGCTTTTATCGACGACCCACAAGAAGATAGCCCAAGTTCTTAAATCCAACACCAAAAAGCCAACTCCTTTCTTGCAAAGCGTCTTTTTTTACAAAGAAGACGACCACCAACAAAACCCAGAAACCAGAGACCCTTGTCCCTCCAAAAGTCGCACCTCCCAACTTTTATTAATACCCTACTTAACAAATAACCCACGTACTTCCCTCCCAACGCACAAAGAGATACAACCACCAAGAAAACCAGGAACCCTAAAACCCTTCCTCCAAAGGTCCCACCTTTCCCGCTTGAATCACAAGACTAAAAGAAACGGAAAACCCCAACTTTCTTCAACACCATGGCCATGAAAGCTCATCCAAATCAAGCTCGTCCTAGTCACCAACCATAGCAAAAGCAGAAGCAGCCACCACTTGGGTTCCTAGCCTTTGATCAGACGCACTCAAAGGTGAGATCTTTCGAGGAAAGCAGTGATCAGAAGACCAAAAAAAAAAGAACTAGTCTCATCCATGTCGGAGAATTTTGAAGGGACCCATTAAAAGCTAATATTTAAGTGCTCACTGAGGCGCTCGGAAGCCAACCGTCGTCCCCAACGCCCGCCACGCTGCAGTCTTCTGCTTTGTTAACCAATTTCCAGGTATCATAGCTTTAGACAACATCTACCATGCTAGCGGATGGTATTTAAGGCAAAAAGTTTTCGATATTTTATAGTGGCTTGTCTTCTTCATATACACGCTTTCTCGTCCCAAGAACACGTTTATATGAAGGGAAAAAAAAGGCTCTTTTATTAAAGAGGGTTAATATCACAAAACCCTTCGAAAAGATACCTGATATTCACAAAAAAAATATAATATCATATTATCATAGAAAAGGTTCCACTTGCCATATCGATTTGTGTGTGTGTG
>CAWUCF010000122.1:0-15139 GCA_963920575.1 Narthecium ossifragum | reverse complement strand
TTAAAAAATCATGAGTTATTTTACTCACATGCCATCAAGGACTCCTCCAGTTCCAAACTAAGAGCATCGAGAAATAGCTATTGCCCATGTTGGCAATCACTTCATGCAAAGTTTTCTTACACCCTCACTATTCTGTACCACCCATTCCAACGTGGTGGTGGCAACATTCATCGTACGAAGCTAAATGATGGGCCACTCGTTATATGACACGTGTTCATTTGTGGTACAAATTTAACATATACACTCCAAGCGCTCTATAGCAAAAATTGAAGGCAATATTGATTATAATTTTTATTTTTATATATTTTTGTGTATCACTATTTTTGTGTATTGTTACATGTGTTCTTCCATGAACATGGCTAAATCAATATTGGTTTAGGAGGCTTTTCAAAAAACACATTGTATTTTTGAACTGTTACTATTTTTGTTATTTTCATATATATACTTTTTATTTTGATTCATATTTTTATACTTTTTAAATTTTTGTGAAATAATCACTCCCAAAAACTACAACTAAAAAATAAACAAAAGATATGAAAACAGAAGCAAAAAAAATGTGTCGAAAGGCTATAGATATCACGTACAAGGTCTTGATGCATAGATATGAAAACAGAGGCAAAAAAATGTGTCGAAAGGCTATAGATATCACGAAGAGGAGAACAAATATTGGAGAGCCAAGAGTTTCTCCCATTAATACACTCTACCATGAACTTGGCATCAGAAATCATCAGAATCTTCGCCACATGATGTCTACTCGCCGCCAACTCTAGCCCACGTCGAATAGCCACCAACTCAGCCCCTTCAATAGAGGTTGCATCCACCACTTTCACTTTTGAGCAGATTGCCCAAATATTGCCAGACTTATCCCGGACTATAACCCCAATACCATCATCCCTTGATCCTGGCAGAAAAGAGGCATCTATCGTAGCCGAACAAGCATCACCTGAAACCCCTCCGAAAGGCACAAAAGAATCCAACAGCAGAGTCCGGCGATCACATCATCTCCAATACTCCTCCGATAGATCTAACGTTAGGCACTGCCGGAGTGCGCCAAAAGTTCAACCGAACCTCTTTAGGGAAGAGCCTAGAATGGTGCAAAGAGGATTCTTGAAGGAGCAGAAAAAGGTATGTCAATTTGGAAGTGATATGTTAGCGTGCCAGACTCGACTCAATCGAACGGACCAATTCATCAGATTCGAGTCCAGATGCTCACAGATTGAGCCATCTCAAGACCGGACCCGACTCGACTTGACTTGAGCCAAGTCAGGCGAACTAGATCCAACCCCCCTTACTTGGGCGACAAACCAATGGGTCCTACCTCGAGTCCAACTCTAAGACGGGTTTCCCCACGGTTATTATAGTTTAGGAAATTATTGCTTTATTAGAGATATATTAGGATTTATTGTTTTACTTACTTTCCAAGTTTTTACCTTTTATTTGAGTCATAATTGGCATGTAAGTCTTATTAGGGTTGGTTAAGTCCAAGAAGAGCACTAGTTATAATCTGAGTCTTAAAGGTCCAAATTCTATATAAGCAGAGCCCCTATGTACTCTCATATATACGTAAGCAAATAATTATTTTTTATCAACGAAGCGTTGATTGGGCTGGTTGAGTGAAGCACTCTTCCAGAGGGGATTGGGTGAAGCACCCTCTTCAAAGTTATCTTCTTTTTCGTATTTTTCTCTACTTTTCTCCACATTTTCTCTATTTTTCCAACTTTTTTCTTGCCTTATCCATATTTTCTCTCTCCTCTCTCCCCGTCGGATTGGATGCAAGCCGGGACACCATCGCCCCAACTCTTTCCGGCTCTGCCTTGGCTCACCCCGAGCCGACGTCCTCCTCCGCCCGTCACCACCGCTATGGCCTGTCTCATCCCACCGAACCACCACTAATATCATCGCCTTCGCCTCCCCTACCTCTATCCACCCTCCTCTACCTCCAAAGCCTCCTTCCTCGACGCCGGTCATCTTCTCCAAGATCCATCGTCGCCATCCTCCACCAACCCGAACACCTCGCTCCATCAAACCCCCATCCAACACTACCAAAACTCTCCACTCCTCTTTCCCGCTCTCCAGTGCCCCTCATCGTCCTCGCCGTCGTCTCCTCCGGCGCCGACCACCTCAAATCCGCCGCATCCAACGAATGATTCGACGATTCAAACCGTGGGATCAACTCCTGGAAGTCCCGCGAGTCTTCCTCCACCCTTCTTGACTGCATTCGACGAGGTTCCACAGTTGAATCATCTCCGATGAGTTCTCAATTGTCCGATAACCCACATACGCGTTCCAGACACTTAGGTACTTTGATATCTAATTTAACGGTCTAAATCCTCTATCGATACCAGATCACGCTTTCTAAGGCGTTCCGATCGACCCAGCTTGATTCGGATTAAGCTGATCAAGTCTGTTGCCTCTTCACTTGATCCGAATCGACAGTCGAGTCATGTTACGAGCAGCACGCTCGTAACATGATCCGGCTATTCGGGCTAAGAACCAAGTCCAAACATCATTCTCCTCGACCACTGTAGTGCCAGAAACCTACATCGTCAAGGAGGGCCCTAAGATCGCATCGAGGGCAGGTATATTCAACACACTCCCAATTAGAAAATCCCCAACTAGCACACAATCAAAATCTCCTCCATTCATATTCAAGAAGCATGACCGGCGAGACAGAGCACCATCACCAAACCAATGATTAAACAGGAAACTTGCGAGACTCACAACACCCGAAAGCATAGAAAAACCCAAGCTCATCTCTTTGATAGCCCGAATAGTAGCCTTCCAGTGGACTGAAGTAGATGATGAGCACTTCACGAGTAGTGAGCTCCCAACCGAATATGTAGTAGATTTACACTACACTATTTTTTGACTCTAACACATACTTTTCTCTCTTCCCTCCTAGTACGTAAAACATACTTACATGTATCTCTGCCTCTCTGTTTTCTCTCAAGCCCCCCCCCCCCCCCCCCCCGCCCCCAATGCTTTTTATCAAGCCCTCTACGGATCTCTCCGTCACCCCTCTAGTTCCCTATTCCTCTCTCTCTCATATATAGAAAAACAATGAGCAAACTATCTAAAGATGGTGCATATTGATTTGCATCAAGATTGATTTGAGAATGAAGATTGATATTGATTTGAGTTGGATTGGCATCATCACGAACCCAATGTCGCTTCGTCACCCAAGCGCGTGCATCTCACGGTAACTCTCGCAAGTACGCGTCCATGCACGCCCAACATGTCGATGACGCACCGACGACGCCTCATGCATCAATCTCATGAGGAAAGAACCCCAACATAAACACCTGTCGAGAAGATAGTCGGATTTTGAACCCTAGGATGCTTTTCCAACTTTAATTGCTAAAAGTAAAACGAGACTGGTAATTCAGTACCTTTAGTTGTCAATTGTCTTATTGCCCTACAAGAACTGTAAATCTAGTCGGTTCAAAGTATATACATCCATATAATAACCCTTGCTACTCAAAATCTAGGGACATTTTTATGATCTAGAATCACAAGTGAATCAAAGTAAGCATTATCCTAGAGTGTAATAATTGAGTACTATGGAGTTAGGTAATGCTAATAATGCCACAGCCCACAGGCTACTAACCTAGTCTCGAAAGGCTCTTCGCACCGATAGGATGCCCACTCTAACGGCCTAACCCCGTCCGTTCGTCGGTTGGGCTTGGGCTTGAGCTTGGGCTTCGATCAAGCCGGCCCACAAATTTCAATAGAAGTAAAAAGACCTCCTACATGTCTAAGGAGCCCGATAATTTATGAGAGACGTTTGGCCCAATGCTGGACCAAAAAAGCACAGATCCGGCCTACTAGTGCTCGTCATGACAGCCCAGCACTGGAACGTTCTATTGGGAGTCCATGTCCCGAGCCTGACCTTGTTAATCAAAGGCCTAGGCCCTAGTCCATCGGCATCCAAAAGGCTCATGCTCTTTTGAAGTTAAGAATGCAACCTTCTCGTCGCTATATTCCTAATAACATAAAAAAAGTGTTTGGCATATTATTCATGACTTAAAAACCCTGATTTTATGGAAAATTTAATATAAGTGTCCCCATGATACCGTATAGCGCAAGGGATTTGACTTGAGACATTAGCCCACTTCACGCCAGGAATTAAGCTTACCGTAGTGGGTGTAAAATTATTTTATAAATCAGTCATTGAATGAGGTATCCAGTTTACATCATAGAAAAATAAACAAGAATTTTTGAAGACGTAACAGGAAAGCAATATATATAGATAGACTATTGTTTATAGGCAGAGTGGTGAGATTAAATCACAGGGCTCCACCTATACTACGGTGAAACATATATCCACATCTACATGAACCAATCAGCCATAAACGCTGCCCAGAGACCCCGGCACTTATAACGTGACTATTAACTGCTAAGTCTATATCTCAATAACTCCAAGCAAACGACCCACCCAAAATGATCAGAACAAAATCTATATCTTAGCTAACAGAATCTACAACACCATGAACGGAATCTTCCCCTCCGCCGTCATCCACCCCTTGGTGCCGCCGCCGGCCGTAGCGCTAGTGAACCTCTCTGACTGGGTCTTCCTAACAACTGCATCGCCGAGCTCCGGCGGCGACTGATCCGCCGCCTTCTCAGGCGTTTCTGGTATCGTCTCGAGCACCCCCGGCCACGTCTCTGAGCTGTAGAAGTAGTACTGCTTGTCATGATCCTCCATCGGCCGCCGGGTGACTCGAAAGGGCTTGTTGTATGGCAGTTTCAGCCGGAAGACCGACCGGAGGAACCTGCGGAGGGACCGGGCGATCTTCGACGGCTTTCTTGGAGCTGCAGAAGCTGCAGGCGGCGGCGGCGGCGGTGTGCGGTCGGAGATGCGCGGCATGGAGTGGCACCGAGAAGTGATGGCGGCGTCCAGCTGCTTCTTGAAGGACTTGAGCTCGAAGGAGTCGTAGAGCGAGCTGCCGCAGTCCCACACATGGGTGTTCTTTGGACCCTGTAGGCCTCTACTATCCATGATATCCTTCCAATGAAGACAACCAATTAAGAGATCGATCTAATTTGTGTACAACAATTAAGCTTATAGCAATATAGGAGAGGCTATATATATATATATATGCAAGTGCAAGTGCAAGTGGATGGCCGTGGACCGAACGCGTTGAGTACGCGAAGAACATCACGTCGTCTCCACCTGCACCATGAATTACATATTTCCATGGGTCAACTGGAAAATAGTTTTACAGCGCCGCTGATTTGAAATAGATCAATTAATCTTTGTGTAATTACTCCGTGGGCTTTTCATGCATAAGCTAATGCTTTGATGACGACGGACGGACATGGTTTCACATTAGCTAGAACCTAGAATAGTAATGGAGCTTCCAGTAGTGCAATAAAGCTATAAAGCTAGGGTTCTAATATTTGAAGATCGACTTCATGCCGACAAGAATAATAAGTTCTATAGTCCTTTTCGTTTTTTTTATCATATGAACTTATTAACTTTTGAGCCACGTACAGCAATGGGCTCCTCGTTTGCATTTAATTATGACTGGTGGGTAGATATGGATAAGGTTAAATCTCATCAATTGTTTGCATAAAAAGATATTAAGTCCGTCAAGAGACGGAGAGATGAACACGCCATTCCGGTAAAGCAAAGCTCACCTTTATATTATAACTAGTGAAGCCCTGTTGTCACCTGAGAATAACCATCCACTACTGCCGCTCCTTTCCCTCCTCCTTTCACGCTAACTCTCCACTAATCCCTTCCAGTAGACTCCATGTAGAACATATCCGGCTATATAAGGATGGATGATCTATTATAATATTAATATATAATATATGATAAAGCTCAACTTCATATATAGCCATTGACCAATATTGTTAAAAGTTGGAACTCGAACTAATTAATCTTCATTAATTTGTGATAATTAGATGCTTCCGTATGCGATGATGATACACGATGATTTATATATAGCACAACCATGTGCGTATGTTCCTAACAAAGTCATCTCTTCTCCTGCACAAGTAAGATTATATTTCTGGCCTGGGAGTTGACTTAATTAGGTTGGCTAGCTACTACCTTAAATATTAAATAAAAAGAATGATCAGGTCGATCGTGAACATAAATAGTTGTACAAGGCATGGAATGCATGCTTAGAAAATATTAGATGATCGAGAAGACCAGCCAGTTAATAGTTATTAACATGCATGATAACCACTCGATTAGTATGCCAACATTCTCAGGGTTGCTGAAATGTCTCCAAGTGGAAGTTTTTTAAAGGAGAAAAAAAGGGGCTAAAAAATACGTACCTTATGAGCTAGCACTAGATCTTCTGTTGATATGCAACCACTCTTAAAAGAACCAATAAACATTTCAATGTAGTGATATTGAAACAAACACAAAGGCACAGTTTATTTGTTTTGTGCCATTATTCACGTGAAAGACACATGATAGCTAGCTAGCTAGCTAGGGCTTCCATCGGCTATTTGGCATTCTGATTGCTTGGGTACCATACCACACCACCCTTTAGAACATCTCCTGCATTCAACTTGCTTTTTTACTAAAGCTAGGTTATATTTTTGTGAAAGTTGTAGGCCGGCACAAGTATATATATATATATATATATATATATATATATATATATACTAGTACTCACATGTGCCCCTGGCACAGTTTTTAGTTATTGTTAATATAAAATTTTAACAAACTCCCTGTAGTTTGTGTGGTTAGACGGCTGTGTTGACCCGTAGGTGGTCCAGGGTTCGAAGATTGGTCATAGCTTTTTGTTCACTGCCACCATAAAACATAGCCAATAAAATATTATAAGTCTAACTTAGGGTATATAAAATACATAATATAAGTCTTTGCATATTGCATATAAAATAATAAGATAATATTAATAGAACTTAGGTTGATATGAATTAATGCAGCTTTATATAAAGCAAACTTAGAGAATATATATAAAGAAACTTAGGGGATATATATATAGCTGTTAGATTCTTATGTTCCTACCAAATAAGTGATGATATTAGCTACTAGGGTACTCTCATGCTGTTATTACATACATTTATCGCATCTAGATCAAGCTTGATCTGATTCATGCCATAATTTTATATGTTTCATAACTGCAATTAAGGTTGCTGAAGTTAAATATTAGCTGAATTTTGTGAAACATTTGTCCCTTATAGTAGATTTTACTGCTCTTTAATTGCCATGCATGATTACATCTTGTATTTCTGTTATTGTCAGACGGAGGGACTATGATAGAGAGATGGCAAGTTGATGAAATAAACTAGTCTAAGGGGGAGAAGAGAAGGGGGGAGAGAGAACGCTGAGCCTCATCGGCTCTCCGGTTGGCTGCCGTGGCGGCCAACCGGAGAAATGGGCTAGCGATGCCAAGGTGGGATCCTGATGCTAATTTACTGGAGATTTTGGTTTGTTCTTCTGGGAGGGAGGAGGTGAGGAAATTGAAGACCTAGCTTGCAGCTAATACTTGGTTGGTTTGGAAGGAAAGGAATGCATGGTTTGATATTTGCTGACAAAGGGGAGGAGATCATAGCAGTTGTTTGCAAGGCGAGAAGGATGTCAGTGGAGTTCCTCCGCTCACGCTCTCGCTCGTCGGTGGAGAGCCGTGGTGAACGGAGGGCCGGAGCTCAGATTATCCAATCTGATGACTCCGTTGATCCTCGCTTTGGATTGATGGCGATCGGGGTAGTTGGGATGACTAGTAATGATGTTCCAGACTGAGCAAGTGGGCAATGTTTATGGCAGAGGAACGGTCCCGCAATGAGAGTTGGGCGCTGGGCGCTGTGTTTTAGCATTGAAATTGAAAGGAGGCAGTAGGCCGGGCGTATTCTAGTGGTGCAATGAAAGTTGTAGGTATTTCAATCATGTTTTTAACGGTTCAAGGATCTTATCACTTGAGTATCCGGATTTATGATCAAAGAGTCGTGATTGGTCATCTCACATTCCCAATTCCGAGTACATGTCTATCGGTAGACCACTACCGATAGACATGTACAATCTATCGGTACCCCACTACCGATAGGTATGATATTGATTCATATACATGCCTATCGGTAGTGGGATACCGATAGGCATGTACAACCTATCGGTAGTGGGGTATTGATAGGTTGTACATGTCTATCGCTATCCTACTACCGATACACACTATCGGTAGGCTACTATCGATAGTGTGAAATGCACATGCCATGTGGGCATGTGCACAAATCATTTCTGATGATGAAAATACTCGGACCGTGTCGAAAGCGATCGAGTTGCTTAATATTTACCATATTGTCATTATGAATTTGAAGGATAGGATGGGCGTCAATTCGAGTGAGAATGACTTCAATAAAATATTATCAAATTATCATTATGATATCGACAAATAGGAGATGTGTCCGTGGATAACTCGATTAGATACTTATCAAATTGCCACTCACTTGATGGCATG
The DNA here is from genome assembly GCA_963920575.1 of Narthecium ossifragum. Taxonomy (NCBI): domain Eukaryota; kingdom Viridiplantae; phylum Streptophyta; class Magnoliopsida; order Dioscoreales; family Nartheciaceae; genus Narthecium; species Narthecium ossifragum. The sequence goes on along the minus strand of CAWUCF010000122.1, from coordinate 6,704 downwards.
TTTGACACACCAAATGTCTTAATTTGGGAATCTTATCACCAACAAAGTTGTAGATATATGTATTTTTTTCTCCATTAGTTCATAAATTATTATTTTTGGAGATTGAATGTGAGACCTATGATCAAAATACTACGGTCATGTCGAAAGTAATCAAAAACTGAAATATTTTACGATAACATATATCATCCTTATATGGAGACATGGTTATAAATTAACTTTTCGTTGTCTTATGTGGAGCCTATGTGGAGAGGGTTATGCTATGTGGAGCCTACGTGGAGGGGGAGTTAGTGGAGGAGAGAGGGGGTTAGTGAGGAGTTATTGAGAAAGGTAGGGAGAAAGGGTAGTTAGCCTGCCATATGACAGGGAACTTATTAGTATATATATATTACTGTCATGTCATATATCAGGAAACGGTTACTATATTAACGAGTTCAACCTTATACAGCGGGTAATTAATAGGTTTCTCCCCGCTTCCCATACTCTACCAAGTGTCAGGGGCCGACCCAGTGATGTTATATGTCCTAAACAAAATTGTCAGTTAAAAAATAATAGAAATATTTAAGAATTTTTTCGAAGTGATATTTTGTTTCTAATCTCGGAAAAAATAAAAGAATGAAAGAAGTTTGGATGCAGGATAAATATACCCAATAATAATAATAATAATAATAATAATAATATAGCAACAAATATAACCGTTGGGAGTTTTTAAAGAATTACTATATAATTCCCTTTTTTTAATCAAATTTATTAGCTTTATAGGGTTTTTTCCCCATAATTTTCCTTAATTCAGTCGGTGGAAGCTCAGATAGAAGCCCACCTGGATCAAACCTGACACTCGGAAGTATAAATAGCTACACAGTATATATTCTAGATAAATCACTCCGTGGCGCCGCTGATCACCAACACCTCGTCGCCATGGCGGAGCAGCAGAATCACCGGCCGAGCCAGCCGCCGAAGCCGGCGAATCCGTCGCCGTTCGTTCCAGGTGGCGCGGAGGAGACCGCCTGGAAGAGGAGGCAGAGTTACCCGAACCCCCCGGACCCCACGAACCCTGATCCGGCCACTCTCCGGGAACAGTGGCGCTACGCCACCCGTGAGTACGGCCGGTGGTACAGCCGCTCTTGGGGCGCTGCCATCCTCGCCGGCGCCGCCTTCTTCGCCCTCGGGTGGTTTATCAAGGGCGAAAACCCTCTGCACTCCTTGGCCAACGTCGGGTCTGGCCCGGGCGACGAGGGCAAGGCGCCTCCCCTCGAGGAGGACAAAAACCGGTGAAATCCTTGTGAGTGTCGCTTATTTATACGGTTTCTTGTTTTTTGATTTATACAGCATAGTCGGAGAATGGTAGGGTTCAGGGTTTTCTATTTTTATGCTGCTTATTTGCTACAAACAAACTGCTGGTTAGGGTTCATAAGGCTTCTGATGCTTTGTTCTCTAATTCTACTTATGAATTCAGATTAATTTGCTTGCCAATAACATTTTGTCAAGATAGTAGCCTATTTGTAGTCGGTGTCGCTCACGATGGAGTTAACTTGGATGTTCTTTAAAGGGGCATGCTGGATTGCCAAAGCGGAATGTAAAAGGAACAATTGAATGAATGTGGCGGTATCAATCCTAGATAGAATCTCAATCTGTCATTCTGTTAGGTAGAGTTATGGGGAAAGGAAAAGATGAGGAGACACGCTGACCCTAGCTAAATTGGGTTTGCTAATTCACGTGAAAGAATCGTATCTTGTTAATGACCACATCCCATTATTGACGAAATCTTTAAGATGGATCAATGACATAATATGAACTCAAATTTCTCATCTTCGAATGTAGATTGATAGGAATAGATATCAAGAGATATCAAGAATGTTCACTAATTTTTAGGTTCACTAATCAAATTCGATTTGAATCAGGCCGCAAACAAATAAAAGATGTCTTATTCTTGCAGTTGCTTATTGTTGTCAGAATGTGGATATATTTACCTTATGAGTCATCTTTTCCACTTATTACAGACAGATCCTTGGTTTAAGGCAAATTCATACGATGCTTTTGCTTTATCCTTGGGTGGTTAGCCCTGACAATCACCTAAGGATCTATTATGGGCACGCTAAATTGGAAGTTACGCAAAGTGAAAGAATTGTACTACTGAAAAAAGCTATTTATGAGTAGAGACTGGAAGTGGTTTAGAGGCAAGTGAGGCAAGATTGATCGGGAAGACAGAAGGCCTGGCTGATCACTTGGTTGATCTTCACTACTCCTAAAGAACTCCCCTCGAAGGACATTATGACAATTTAGCTGGACCTGATTCTTCCATTCAAGTTTTATGCAAGATGTTATTGAGCTAATAGCCGGACGTAGGCAATATGAAGGATCAGTGTTTAATGAGGTGAAAGTCTCTCAAGGTAGGGAAAGGGGGGGGAGTACAAGTCTAAGGGAGGAGAAAAAGGCTCTAGCTGATTTTAGGATGACTTGTCAATTGGTTCTTGGACCTTTTCTTTGTTGAAACTCCATAAAAGAATAACTCGATGATGACAAAGATGAAGTTCCTTAGGGAGCTATTAATAATCTTATGGAAAAGGGGAAAAAATACAAGAAAAAGGAGGAGAAAAAGGTTCTAGCTGATTCTAGGATGACTTGTCAATTGGTTTTTGGACCTTTTCTTTGCTGAAACTCCATAAAAGAAAAACTCAAAGATGACAAAGATGAAGTTCCTTAGGGAGGTATAAATGATTTCAGGCATGCTACAAGTGGCTTGTGGCTACAATGTTAGTGATATACCATGATCTTTTGGATTCTTTGTCTCGACCATTTCAGATTCAGGATTGATTTTATTCTTGATGTTTGTGATATTTTTTTCCTACATTCCAGTGGAACATATTGACATGCCTACATTTTTCTTCTGATAATTCCATTAACTGCTTACTATTTAGGTTTAGCACTACTAGAGACTCGAATGTGCTCGACATGGTCCTTTTTTCCAACAATCTCCAGCAGTTTGACTGAAAACGCTAATGATTCTTTTCATCTTCAATACTCGCTTGTGTGCATGTGAAAAGCTTCACCATGACATTCCTAATTACACAGAGCAGCTGATTGCATATTAGATTACGCTAACGTCAAGTAGTATATGTTGGCGTAGAAGTGTCTTCAAATAAATAAAAAAATATGTTGGCGCAGAAGTGTCGAATCCTTGATCGATGTTTGCAAGCTCTAAATCGATACTCGAACACACAAGCGAAGAGAACTAAACCAAAAGATGCAAGATAATAGAAAAGTGAGAGACAGATTCTCCTATGTCCACGGCGAGAGCACACCAGAGAAATCAACTAAAATCAAGTAGATTACATGGATACTTGGTTGATCTATCACCAAGCCTTCTCTCACCAGAGACCCTCTTTCCTTTTTTCTTTATTCTTTCTCCTTACTCTCTCTCTCTCTCTCTCTCTTCTTTCTTTCTTTCTCTCTCTTCTTCTCTGCAACCCCCACCTTAAGAGCCCAGTACTCTCTCTATATATATAAAGACCAATCAAGAGGAATCTTACCTAAAGTGGGACTCTAATTCAGAGGAGAGAGAACTCGAATTAGACTGGACTCTCAATTACATGAGATCTAATCTAATCAATTAGTCCAATTTGGACTAATTGAGTCACTTTCCAACAGTATAAACATAATTCACTGGTGAGTTATGGGAGTAAGAGGCTTTTTTGTATCCTTATAGTTATCTTGAATGAGCAATGGAACTGGTTGGATAAACATGAATCTGCTTCTTGGAAGCACGCTGTTTATGAGCCTGGAGGATGTTTTTATTCTGAGAGGACTCTTGGTGCCAAATTTTGTCCAAATTATTCAGTCCAGATTGGAATTGATCCAGACCGAGATAATTAATGTAGCTATAAATGGTTAAATAAGAGAGATTGACACTTTTAGCAGGGATGCAACAAATGAATACTAACCACGAGTGTTAATTTAGAATTCTAGTCTGAAATTTGGTGTAATGAGGAAGATGCGGTACATGCTTGTCATGAGATAACCGAGGCTGAAGGGGTAGAGCTTTTGGGGAAACTGAGTTGGAATTGTAGTTAAGTGACTTGGATCAGCCTTCACTCAGGTTTATAACCGGCTTGTATGAGATTTACACTGTTCTCTTCTACCTTCTGTCTCTCTTGGACCAGAGGCTAATAATCAATGAAGGCTATCTGGAAACTATTGTTGTTATTGTTCTCAAGTAAATATCTTTTCTTTGCTTCAATAGCAGGATGCTGTACTCTAAAAACTGCTCACATCATTCCCATTTTTCTCTTTTCTAACCAGGTACCTTGGTAACGGAGTAAAGCTTTTCGTAATGAGCAGTTGTGAGTTGCTTGTATATTTGCTTGTATCTGTTGTCTATAAAAGTGTTGTATATAAAACTTTGGTAACGGAGTAAAGCTTTGAAGGAATGAAAGCTTGTAACAGAAAGCTTTGAAGGAATGAAAGCATGTAACAGAAAGCTTTGAAGGCAATTTTTTTTTTTTCTGTTTCACATCACAATTTTCTCATTGTATATAAAACTTTAATAGAGCAATGGACATTCATTGTTCATTTTGTTCTGTAAGCAAGCAGAACAATATCTCGCTTTGAAGCGCTTTTCAGCGAGTCATTCGGATAGAAAATACAGCCAAAATGAGTAAATATAGACCAATGCCAAAATGCTATTGAGATAGCCAACAATTAACCAAAAAATGCAGGACTTTTGTTGGTTACAAATTCCATTGGCACTGTTCCTTTAACAGCAATCTAATTGTTCTCAATTCTAAGCCATAGAAAAAAAGAAAAGTAAGAAAGAAAACATCTCACTGCAGTGAGAACAGTTAACGGATTAGGAGAAAGTAGTCCCTGTCATCCATAGGAAACATGTTCAACCGGACAAGTTGAACTGTTGTTCATGAGTTCCTTCATGGCTGGGGCATTTCCTTCTTGTCTGCACCAATTGATTTATTGTACTCTTCCATTTCTTTCTTGTATGTGGCCATAGTTTCTGCAGCTATATTGTTCCAAACCTGCTTCTCTGCTTCACTTAATTCCTGTAGCAGTGATAAGAAGTGGAAATTAAGAAAAAGAACACTTGGGTGAGGAGTTGGGCTAAAAGTTTAGATGCATTACCTTCCACTTTACTGAGACTAATGCATTTAGAGTAGAATTGTCAATTCCCTGCCTTTCTTGCAATAGAGATTTCCTTGTTTCTTTGCTGAAATGGAAGACAGATAATTTATATATAGTCAACTGATGCTTCCATGTTGGAGTTAATTGTTAGTTCCAGTGTAAGAGATTGACCTGAAGAGAAAAAAGGATGAAGCTGGTTTCTTTGGCTTGTTGGGGTCTGAGTTCTTTCCCTCCTGCTGCTGCTTCTTCTTCTTCTGCTGAGTTTCCTTCGCTTTCTGCAAGTCAAATTCGATTAAGAAGTTAGCAATGGTCCCAAAGAACAGTAACAAGCAGTGTGGACTATGCTGACAAAAAGGAACCTTGATTATATTCTCGGTTTTCTCCTTCTTCTTCAGCAACTGAAGAGCCTCCTGCTTCATAACTTTCTTATGTTCCTCTTCCTCTTTCTCCAAGCTTGCAGCTTCCTGTTCATAGTAATTAGTAGTCATAAGTTGCAGTCCCTCCAAGCCAAATAAGAATAAATAAGCCAATCCAATCCTTACTTCCAGCTGCTTCTGCTTGTACAGCTCCATCTGTTGGTTATACTCTTCCTTATTTTTCTTAGCAACCTGCAAGAAAAAGATGGAATTAAGCAAGGATCGAAATTAAGGATTTGTTTCAGCAGCAGGAAAAGAGCCGGACCTCCTCGTATGGTGCTTTCTCCTGTTCTGCCATGTTCCTCCATTCCTCTCCTGTTATCTTAGCAATCTACCAGAAACAATATATCCAGACATTAGCAAATCCTTAGTGTCACTGCCACACATCTTGTTTTAGAGGGTTCAAGCAATCACCTCAAGAACATTCTTGTTTCCCTCAAGAAGGGCTGCACGGCGATCCTTTGAGAATAAGAAGAAGGCTGACATGGGCTGTTTCGGCTTCAAAGGATCCTTTTCTTTCCTGAATAAAGAAAAGATTTTGACATGTGAGGTAGTTGGAACTTGGAACAGAAGGGAATCGAGATATTAGGAAGGAGAAGAGGGTTCTTCTTACTTCATCTTGTTCCCCTCTTTATCAGCTTCCTGAAACAAAAACCCATCAATCATGAGCTTCCTGCAGACAAGCAAACATGTTGAAAGATTTCCATCATGAAGAACAACAGCAAACCTGTTTGAACAGTAGATACTGGTCTAGCAACTCCATTGCAGTCTTGTGTATCTGCTCTTCATCTAACAGCTTCATCGCCTCGTTCTCGCGCTTCTCCTGCCCCATGATCTGCAGGTATACTTCCTTGTCTTGCTGGTACTTCTCTTCATATGGTTTCTTCTCTTCGGCACCCAAGTTCTTCCATCTGGCTCCCAGGATATTTGATATCTCCTTGAACTCTGCTTCCGGGTTTTCTTTCTTAACCTGCGATAATGGAATCCAATTCTTAATCCCAAAAATTTAGGGAAGCATTAACACATTAATACATAAAAGAGTCATATGCAAAATGGTTTTTTTATAGAGAAATCCTTCTTGGGTTTTACCTCATTCCACTGATCTTTGCACCACAAGATGTATGCTGCGCATGGCTTCTTCTTCTCCAAAGAATCCTTCTT
>CAWUCF010000121.1:0-18037 GCA_963920575.1 Narthecium ossifragum | reverse complement strand
CCCATGCACGCCGCCCACGCTCCCATGCAGGCCACCCTCGACGTCGGCCTCTCTCTCCCGCGCTCCCATGCACGCCGGCGACGATGTCCTCCACTAATACTTCTCCTCCTAATCTCCCGTTCAAATGGCAACATAATGTCGACATCCTTCATTCATTTCTCCGAGCTCGAAATCATTGAAGTCTTGACCCTTCCCAAACGCCATTGCCAACGATGTCCTCCACCCATATAAATCTCTAATAAACAATCACCCGGCCAATCCTCTCATCCATTCATCACTACAGTAGTCTAGCAACAATGAAGCTCACCATCGTCTTCTTGTTACCCATCTCTCTCTTCCCTCTGCTGGTTCATGGCGACGACGGCTGCTCCCCGTCTGACGGGGGCCGGGACAAGACCAAGGCTCTGCATCTGAAGCTGGCAGCCATCTTCTCCATCCTCGTCGCTGGAGCCATTGGCGTCTGCGTCCCCATACTTGGCAAGTCCGTGCCGGCCCTCCGGCCGGAGACGAGGAGACGAACTTCTTCTTTATCATGAAGGCGTTCGCTGCTGGTGTCATCTTAGCGACCGGATTCGTGCACATCCTGCCAGACGCCTTCAAAAATCTGATGTCGAATTGCCTCAAGGATAACCCGTGGCAGAAGTTCCCGTTCGCTGGGTTCGGCGCGATGGTGGCGGCCATGGCGACTTTGATGGTGGACACGTTGGCGACGAGTTACTTTAATAGGTTGCATTCGAGCAAGGCCGCGCCGGCCAGCGATGCTGCGGCGGGTGACGAAGAAAGGGGGTGCGGATAAAAACGGCGGTGTTCATGCGCACACGCATGCAGTGCATGGGAGCGCGGGAGAGAGAGAGGCCGAGGGCGAGGTCGACGGCGAGGGCGAGGGCGGTGTGCATGGGAGCGGAAGAGAGAGAGAGATCAGGGAGAGAGAGATAGAGTGGGAGAGAGAGAGAGTTAGGTGGGAGAGAGAGTTAGGTCGCGCCAACATGGTCGCCGGCAGAGACCGACGTTGCTCGGGGACAGTCGCTCGACGCTCGAGCTCGGGGACGGTCGCTGGACGCTCGAGCTCAACTCGAGCTCGCTCGTGCTGGCGTCGAGCAGCTCGAGCTCGAGCTCGAGCTCGAGTCAAAACTCGAGTTGACTCGAGCGACTGGAGCGTCGAGCAACTCGAGCTCGCTAACTCGAGCTCGCTCGTGCTGGCGTCGAGCAGCTCGAGCTCGAGCTCGAGTCAAAGCTCGAGTTGACTCGAGCGTCGAGCAACTCGAGATCGAGCTCGAGTCAAAGCTCGAGTTGACTCGAGCGTCGAGCAACTCGAGCTCGCTAACTCGAGCTCGCTCGTGCTGGCGTCGAGCAACTCGAGCTCGAGCTCGAGTCAAAGCTCGAGTTGACTCGAGCGTCGAGCAACTCGAGCTCGCTAACTACCATAAAGCAGTAGAATACTAAACACAAATAGATTATTCAGGTTGTTAATTAGGAAGAAGAAAACAGACAAACCTGAAGAGAGAAACCTGGGCAAGAAGGAATTGCGAGGGGGCGATGGAGAGAGAAAAAATTGCGAGGGGGAGAGGGGGGCGATGGAGAGAGCGATGTGGGACAGAGAGGGAGGGGTCGATGGAGAGAGAGAAACACAAAAGTAGGTAAGAGAGAGATCGATGGAGAGAGAAAGTAGGAGAGAGAGGAGGCGACGGGAGAGAGAAAGCAGGAGAGAGAGAGGTCGGAAAGAGAGAGGAGGCGACGGGAGAGAGAAGACCAAGATGAGAGAGAGAAAGATGGGTGGAGAGAGAGAGTCTATGGAGAGAGAAGACCAGGTGGAGAGAGAGAATCCTTCAATTATAAGTGAGGAATCCTTCAATTTTTAACTGATGAATCCTTCAATTTTAACTAAGGAATCCTTCAATTTTAAATGATGAATCTTAAATTTGTGACGAAGTGAGGAATCCTTAATTTTTAAGTGAGGACTTCTTCAATTTTTAAGTGAGTAATCCTTAATCTTTCTCTCTCTCTCCTCCCTGACTCCTCTCTCTCCATCGATTCTCTCTCTCTCCACCTGGTTTTCTCACTCCATCGACTCTCTCTCTCCATCCATATTTCTCTCTCTCCACTTGGTCTTCTCTCTATCTCTCTCTCCACCTGGTCTCTCTCTCCATCGACTCTCTCTCTCCACCAATCTTTCTCTCTCTCTCTCTCCACCTGGTATTCTCTCTCCATCGACTCTCTCTCTCTCCACCCATCTTTCTCTCTCCATCGTTCTCTCTCTCACCACCTGGTATTCTCTCTCCATCGACTCTCTCTCTCTCCACCCATCTTTTTCTCTCCATCGACTCTCTCTCTCTACCTGGTGTTCTCTCTCCATCGACTCTATCTCTCTCCACCTATCTTTCTCTCTCCATCGTTCCCTCTCTCTCTCAACCTAGTCTTCTCTCTCCTACTTTCTCTCTCTCCCGTCACCTCCTCTCTTGCTTTCTCTCTCCCCGACCTCTCTCTCTCCTTCTTTCTCTCTCCCCGACCTCGAGGAATCCTTATTAATGCATATGACGATACATTTAATGCATATGACATGGAGAGAGAGAGAGAGTGCAGGGTAGATAGAGAGATGGAGAGAGAGGGAGGGAGAGAGAGAGCGGGGCGAGAGTGGAGGGAGATAGAGAGAGAGTGGATGGAGAGATGCATTTAATGCATATGACATGAAGAGAGAGAGAGAGTTCAGGGTGGATAGAGAGAGGGAGGGAGAGAGAAAGTGAATGGAGAAGTTGGCATTAAATGATGAGAGAGAGTTGGTCATGTGACATTAAATGATGAGAGAGGAGGGAAAGGAGAGAGGGAGAGAGAGAGTGAATGAATTTGGCTGGTGGAATGGTAAGACCAGGGAATTTCTAAGTTAGGAATTCCTCACATAACTAAGGAATTACTTGGTCTTACTTAGCCAATTTCTTAGATATTCTATGGAATCCATCCCTTCACTCCCTCCACTCTTCCCCCACTCTCTCTCTCCCTCCCTCTCTCTCCAGCCGATCTCTCTCTCCTCTCTCCTTTCCCACTCTGTCCCCCCCTCTCCAGCCGATCTCTCTCTCCTCTCTCCTTTCCCACTCTCTCCCCCCCTCTCCAGCCGATCTCTCTCTCCTCTCTCCTTTCCCACTCTCTCTCCCCCCTCTCCCTCCCTCCCTCCCTCTGCCATCCCAAGCTTGTCCCCCGCCGCCCCTCCGTCGTCTCGAGCGTCCCCCGCCTACGGAGCCATCTCCGTCCCCTGGTCTCGAGCTCGTCCCCCGCCGGCTCGACCTCTCTCTCTCCGTCAACGCCGACCTCTCTCTCTTTCTCTCCTCCCCTCCGGATCCAGCTCCCATCTTCCAAAGAACCTCGACACTCTGTTTTTTATTCTACATGTGAATGGTATCTTCTAAGTAATAATTAATAATTAAATATTTCTAAGTAATAATCAAGGATTCCTTGAAATTGACAAGGATTCCTCACTTATTGAAGAATAAAATTGACATGCATATGTCAGGTGGCATTCATTACATAACTAAGAAATTTTTTCCATTCTCTCTCTCGTATTTGTGTCAGGTGCCATTAAATGATGAGAGAGAGTTAGGAAAGGGTATTTTGGTCCCGAATTTATGAATTTGGCCTGCTTTGTAAACAAACACAAAACTGTCCCTCGATTGACAAATCGAAAGACAAGTGGATTTAAAAAGAAAATTTTTCCCATAACCGTATTCATCCATAACTATTCATAACTGGATAATCATGCCCTCTATCCGCCTTCGAGTTCGGTCATGGTGTCGTCACTCCCGAGACTGTAGTGTGCCAACACCGCTCTGGAGGATCTTGCTCGCCGCCAACGGAGCATCCCGTGCGTTGATCCTCCTCGAGCCACCCCACACGTATCCCATCGCGCGTGTCGCCGGCCCGCTGCCGACGCCAACTTCCCTCCCCGACTCCACCACTTCGATCTCCGATGCCATGTTCTAGGAACTAGAAGCAAAGAAACTGAAAACAAAGACACATATTTATGTGGTTCACCCTAGAACAGGGCTACATCCACGGAGTCGTTGGAGTTTCACTATCGCAAAGGCAAAGAAGCCATTACAAGATACAATGACGGCCGCCCATATATAATCATGGAGTGGTTGTTGCAATGATTTCAAAATTGTTACAAAATTGTTCTATGATCAGCGGGCCCTTCTTAGACTATAAATACATCCATGTCATCTCTATATTCTTCAGGGTTTTTTTTTCCGATGAAACCATTCTTAGCCATCATGGCCTCTTTGAATTCTTTATGCAAGGTACCATCATAAGTTATTTTGTGACACATCATAGTTCTGTGTGATGGATTACATATGCTTGATCCTATGATGAATAATGAAAGATCATAGAGATGATACAAGTATCGGCGTTCGCAAAGGGGAGAGAGCAGTCTATCTATTTCTGCGCTGGCAAATGAGACTTTTGCCCATCGTTGAAGCTGTGGAAGTGGATTGCATGATGCAAAACCGTGTCAGGGGCACATGTGAGTACTAGTTTATGATATAATGAGCAAAAATGGTTAAGCATGACCGCCTCCCTTATAAGGTTAATATAATACGAATTAGTACAAAGGTGCATAAGATTAATATAATGTGCATTAATAAACTAAAACCCATGTGTTATATTTAAAAGAGGGATTCGGTTACTAATATAAATCATAATAGCATATTAATCTAATCTATTAATCCATCTAATCTAATCTAATTTTGTATAACCATCAGTTATATTATAAGGTTCCATAAATAACCGTAGTCATGACTCATGCTTTCTCCTCCGTAAAACCGTGCAATTTGCACGGGAATCCACTAGTTTATGATATGAGCTATTGAATGAGGTATGTTTAGATCTCATCATTATGATGATAGTACGGAAAAATGGTAATATTTAAATTATTTTATTAGATTCTATTCTATAAAAAGAGGATTTTATTATTATTAATGAGGTGGACGAATGAGTTTGCTGAAAATGACTACAAAACGACCGGCAACGAGGCCATGGGTTTTGACCATGTGAATTGGGGAATCGTCAAACGGGGACAATGGAAACATGAAATTTTATTTATAAGAGAACTTTATTAATATTTTCTGGAAATATTTATGTATTTAGTTTTATTTTATTTTTTATTTGATAATTTGATATTATTTTATTATATTATTATTTTCATCGGGGATTTTTATTTTTAAGAAGTTTATATGCAAGCGACATGCTTCAATCCTCAACAATGACATTGAAAAGATGATAGATGTTGGCGTATTTCATCGGCATGCTTCGATCCTAAAATGTGGGAATCACCATGGGACTCTTGCTCCTTGGATCTCCCAGCTCTGCCACAGATTGATGCAGTTCTTGTTGACATGTTAGACTGTGATGTGTCTCCAGAAGAGGTCAAAGAAGCTGTCTTTAGCATGGGACGAAATAAGGTACCAGGTCCGGATGGAATTCCTATCGAATTCTACACTCTTCACTGGGATTTGGTAGGCCAAGACTTTACTGATGTGGTCCTCCATTTCTTCCGCTCTGGTAGGCTCCCAGCCAATTGGAACGAGTCCTTTCTTTCCTTTATACCAAAATGCAAGCTACCAAAGAAGGTTAGAGAGTATAGACCGATTAGTTTGTGTAATGTTGGTTATAAAGTTATCACTACAATTTTGGCTCGGCGGATGAAGGTGGCTCTGGATGGAGTTGTAGGATTGGAACAGTCTGCATTCTTACCTGGCCGTAGTTTCCATGACAACATAGATACAACTATTGAGATCATCCATTCTATGAGGCATGCCCCTCGGTCACGCAGTCTGATGGTAGCTAAGGTAGACCTGAAGTCCGCATATGATAAAGTGAAGTGGTGTTTTCTTGAGAAGGTCTTAAGGAAGATGGGTTTTCCTGATAGGTGGGTTCGTTGGGTGATGACTTGTGTGACGACATCTTGTTTCTCTCTTATAGTGAATGGCCAAGTTTTCGGGAGGATTAAATCACAATGTGGTTTACGACAATGGGATCCAATTTCACCCTACTTGTTCTTGGTTGTACAAGAGGTGTTATCCAGAATTTTGAGCAATCATGGTGTGATGATTGAAGGTATGAAGATCCCTAAGTCTGAATTCTCTATTTCTCATTTACTCTATGCAGATGATTGCTTGTTTGTTACAAGGGCCTCTTGCATGGAGGCAAGAATTCTTAAGCAAAAGCTTTTATTCTTCAAAGAGCTCTCTGGTCTGGAAATGAATTCTTTGAAGTCTAGCATTCGCTTCTCTAAGGTAGTTGGTGAGGATCGGCGTCGAGCGATTTGTCATATACTAGACATCCCACCTGCTAAAGAAGCCTGGACATACTTGGGAGTGCCAGTTAGTGAAAAAAGATTGAAGGTGGCAGACTATTCGGGTTTAATTGATAAGATGGTCAATAGGGTTATGGGGTGGCAGGGCCGATTTCATCTCCGAGGCTGGCCGTGTTGTTCTTGTTAAGTCAGTGTTGCAGTCTATTCCGGGATTTGTCATGGCGTCTTTGTAGTTGCATGTAGCAGTGATCAAGAGGATGGAAAGGATATGTAGAGAGTTTCTGTGGAAAGGCAAAAGATAAGGTTTTAGTGTTGTCGCTTGGAAGGAGGTTTGTAGACCTTTGGAAGTTGGAGGCTTGGGTTTACGGGACTTAAGTACATGGCAGCAAGCCTTGAAGATGTGTCGTGTGGCCAAGTTTCTAGATCAACATGACACTGTATGGAAGAGATTTAGTAAGGTCAAATATAGATGGAAATAAATCCTCCATTCGAAGAGAGACAACAAGTATGGATCCACCCATTGGAAGGATCTGTGCACTGCAGCTGATGCTGTGCGTGGGGGATTAGTGTGCAGACCAGGCCGAAACAGCTCTTTGAGTATATTATATGATGTTTGGGCCCAGGACTCACCTCTTGCCATGTCTCCTTTGATGTTTAATGTTAATGAAGTTTATCATGAGGCGATGGTTCAAGAGCTGCAAGATGATATGAGGTGGGATCTTGACAAAGTATGTTTGTTTGGACATCCGTGCTTAACAGAGGAGATTCTTAAAGTTCCAATAGGCACTGCTGATAGCTGCAAATGGCCTATGCACATATCAGGGATAGTTACTACATCTTCGGGATATAACTTCCTGATAAGCAAGAAAGTCAAAAGCACCAGATTTGATGAGATCAAATGTATGGAGGAATGTTTGGAGGATCCCGGCCGGGCCGAGAATTAAACAATTTGCTTGGAAATCCTTACATGGAAAGCTGGCGGTTAAGGAACTGCTTTGGAAGGGGATGATGGTATCTGATGCCCTTTGTCCTCGTTGTGGATGTGAGGTGGAAAACATTACTCATGCTTTGTTTGACTGCAGATATGCTAAGGATGTTCTCCAAACAGTTTTGGGCTTCCTTGATTGTGATAGCAGTAATTGGAATGCAGGCGATTACCTTGACTTACTTATCAGATCTTCTAATCAAGGAGAGACTAGAATCTAGAAATCCTTTATATCATATGCTATTTGGCAGATTTGGAAGGATAGAAATAAAATTGTGTTTGATGGCAAGAGTGAACCAGTTAGAGCTTTGGCTTACAAGACCCGCAGGCTTGCTAAGGAATTTTTGGGAAGGAAGCTTGGGCAGAAGCCGAATGAGAGAAGCAGAGTTTATACTATCATCCAGGTTGACGCTTCTTTTGTCTCGACACAGAGATCTGTCGTTGCTGCGGTCGCGATTCGTGGAGGGGAGGATGGCGCCATATGGGCCATGGGTAAACCTGTTGTGATGGATTCAGTTATCAAAGCAGAATTGTTGGCGATTCTACACGGTTTGAGTTGGGCAAAGGAAAAGGGTGTCCAACAATTCGTCTTGGAGACGGACTCTCATATGGTTGTGGATATGATACGCAATGCCATGATTTGTCCACCGGGAGTGGAGCTTGTCCTTCGAGATGTGTGGGCCAAGATGATGGAGCTGTCAAATGTGTTATGTGTCTACATTCCTAGGTCGAAAAACTGTAAAGCCAATGGTATAGCTCGTTGGTGCCGTCGTTCACAAGTGCCCCTATATTGGGCATTGGAAGATGGCATCACGGATTTAGATAGGTTTTTGTAAACCAGCTCTCGGGCTCACCTAATCAAACAAAAAAATCGGCATGCTTCGATCCTACCGAGGAAAGCCCGGTGCACGGGAGCCCCTCACGGTTCGGTACAAGAGCAAGTAAATTTATGTCATGCAATAGTTGGAAGAATGGGTAGTGGACTACTGATCAGATGATTTGTATATTAGACATGTCACATATCTATGTACACGAAACATTATTCTTTTTATATTACACACTAACTCATCTACCTTTTTTATTTTTATTTTTTTTGAGGAACTCATCCGCCAGCCTCTTTGTTCTTATATTTGCCAATGGCCCGATGCTGAGAATGTTTGTTTAAGAGATAGCATCGTCAAAAAATACATAATTTTCAATTGCTTTTTATTATTAGTTAAGTCGGAAGAGTGGGAAGATAATTACGTGATACTATATCAGCTAGGTCGGCATGGTGCCGACTCCATATGATGGTCGGTCATTGGTTATACTTATGCCCCAGTGGCATGTACAATTTACCACCACAATATTCAATTTGCTTAAAAATTTTCTTTCCTCTTTTTGCTGGTCCTGGTCCTCTCTCTCCTCCTCTTTGAACAAGCCCTCATCCCTCGACGCCCATGGACATGTCGTATATCCCTCTCTCTTCCTCTTCATGTCCATTCACTCTCTATCTTATTTTCTATTATTTTTTTGTTCTCTCATCTTTACTCCCTATTCACTCCAATCGCCCTCATCTTTCACTCCCACTGTTTCATGGTGGCGCCCCGATGTCACCGTCAAATCACCTATTGCTACTATCCATCGCCCCTTTTGCTAATTTCTAGTTTTATTTTTTACCTTTTTATCTCACTTCTCACTACTCTCCTCTCTACGTCTCTTTTACCTTCATGAGAGAAGGAGATCAAGGATGGATTGCATAACTTGACTGGTTCTACCCGAAGTTTCTCCATCTTCTCCTCTTGAATTATCTCCTCAGTTTCAAGGTGCAGGTTGAAGAGAAGGCTAAGAGGGTGGGAAAGAGAAAGGAACAAAAAAAAACATCAAACAATTAAATAAACCTGTCACATCAGCATAAGTATAACCCATGATGGACCATCACATCGAGTCGGCGCTACGACGACTCACATGGCGTCGGCATAGAATCATTTTTTATTTTTCACATATCACAAACAAACAAGAAGAAGTTGTTCAAATAACATTCTAACAGGCTTCACAAGTCTAGCAATGAATGATACTCGGGGCCTGTAACCCACATTCCGCCTTCACTTCGTGAGACCCAGCTTCTCTCAAACTTGGGGACTCATCTAAAAAATTTGAAATTTTTAAATAAAAAAAACCATTTTATGGACGCCAACCAATACTTCTCTCATATCATCATATCAACAGCCAAATCAGGTTGAATTCCATCCAATGAGGCCAGATCTTTCAATTCATGTTCAAAGGCTTTATTGCTTATTATTTGCTAGAAAAATCTGGACCTTTGGATAGGATTCAAACTAATTTGGACTGTAGATATGATAGTATGTGTAGGAGGCAAACTAAACTCATGCCAACCAGCATTTGATGTTAATTAGTGTAGACTGTTGGAAATAATAAGGAGAATAGGATCTTGCTTTTACTAAGGTAGCAAGAATCCTTTACAACGACAAGATGAAAAAACCGTATTATAAACACTTACAAGATGAGATGCTAGAACTCCAAAAGAGAGAAAACTGCCGATGAGGAGGAAGAAGAATCCGGTGTAGATCCGAAGCTTGATCGAGGCCAGTGTCCCACACTGTGCCCTTAAGTTCGTATTGCCCACCACCGGTGCTTCTGGTTCTTCAGGCAAGGAACTCCCAGGGTACAACGATCTCCTGCGCGATTGGAAGGAAGCCGGCCTCCGATCGCCCGTCGAACCTTCGCTGGTACGGTACTCTCTCCAGGACCCTCTAGTGAAGTAGTGTGCAAAATGGATGCATGAAAGCTTAACCACTAAAGGCCGGGAAGGGTCCTATTTATAGGCTAAGGAAGGAAGATGATCAGCCATTAGGGGAGATGGAAAGACATGCCTCATCAGCAAAAATCAGCCAATAGGAGACTGCCATGTCATCTGACTAGCCAAGAGTCAGATCTGACTCAATCAATTCTGCCCAGAAGCCCAAGAGTCATAACTGACTCAATCAATTCTGCACATAATCCCAAGAGTCGGACCAGATCAATTCTCAAGAGGTAACTGACTCAGCCCATTAATTATGGGTAGCCCAAGAGTCAGACCGGCGGGCGGCGGCGGCGGTGCGCGCGTGTGGGTGTCCCACCTTTAGTCCTCACATGTGTTCAAAGCCTAAAGGCTCAGAACCCTATATAAACAAGTGAAAGTTTTCTTCCACATCCAATGTGAGACTAAACTATTCTACACACATGGGTCTCCACCTTTTTGGCTAATATATTAAGGGGCTCTCCAAAGCCCATTTGATTCAACCCATGTATAGCCCAACTCATTGGGCTTTAAATCCAACAATCCCCCACATGAATCAAATGGCTGATCAAAATGCAAAATGATCCCTAATGCATTTGAGAGTACCACAGAACATTGCTTCTTCAGGAGAGGTAGTTGTTAGCTTTGAACCTTCCTTAGTGAAACACTATCGAATGTACTTGCTAAACAGTGAACACGATGTCTTGAACTGTTCAGCTTTCATGTACACTAAGACAATAGTGCTCACACAGCTCCTTTCTTATACCATTGAAAGCTCTTTTATTGTGTCCATTTCGGCCCTGGACATGCCTGGTAACATTCTTCGAGTGCTTTAGAGAATTAGCCCTTTACATCATTCTCATAGAAGCGGCCCCTTCTCACTCGACATAGGTGATCTCTTATTAGGAGCATCTTGTCATACCCCTACTCTTTGTAGATCATTAAAAGCATAAGCTTAACCTTTGCACTGTGCAAGTTTATCACTCAGTCATCATAGGAATGGGTAAGAGTGATCTAAGCGACTGCCCCCTACAATTCGGTTGTCCCATTGAACCTAGAATCTGGGTTTGCCAGATCAGCTAGGTTGGGTTGCCATTGAGGAAGATAGTCATTTCATGGGCTTCAACCCCATTCCCCTCGACGATATATCCACTAGGTCTCTAGTTAGGCCTTTGGTTAGTGGATCTGCAACATTTTCCTTCGATCTCACAAAATCGATGGAAATTACACCCGTTGACAACAATTTCCTTACTGAATTGTGTCGTCGACGTATATGCCTAGATTTCCCATTATACATATGGCTTTGTGCTCTGCCTATTGCTGATTGACTATCGCAGTGAATGCTAATAGGAGGCACAGGTTTAGGCCACATAGGAATATCTTCTAGGAAGTTACGCAGCCATTCTGCTTCTTCCCCAGCTAAGTCTAACGCTATGAACTCAGCTTCCATAGTCGACCTTGCTATGCAAGTCTGCTTGGATGATTTCCAAGACACTGCTGCACCTCAAATCATAAAAATAAACCCACTCGTGGATTTTGTATCATTGGAGTCCGAGATCCAGTTTGCATCTGAATATCTTTCAAGCACAGCTGGATACCTCGTATACTGCAATCCATAATTGGTTGTGTACCTTAGATATCTAAGGACTCTGATCAATGCCTTCCAGTGATCCGTACTAGGATTGCTTGTGTATCTACTCAGCTTATTTACTGAGTTGGCAATATCAGGTCGTGTACAGTTCATGATATACATCAGACTGCCTATGACTCTGGAATATTCCAATTGTTGTACACCTTCACCATGATGTTTCTTTAGATGTGAGTTAACATCTATCGGTGTCCTGGTTACAGCATCACTACCTTTATCAAATATATTAAGAATTTTCTTAATATAATGATCTTGAGATAAAGTGTAGCCATCATATGTCTTGGTAATTTTCATACCAAGTATCACATCAGCGATACCCAAATCCTTCATATCAAAATTTCGTGACAACATACTCTTAGTAGTTTTAATGATGTTATCATTGCTACCAATAATGATCATGTCATCTACATAAAGGCATAGGATTATATATTCCTTCTCATCACCTTTTATGTAAACGCATTTATCACACTCATTTATGTGAAATCCGTTTGTCAGCATTACATGATCAAACTTTTCATGCCACTGCTTAGGTGCTTGTTTTAGTCCATACAAAGACTTAACAAGTCGGCAGAATTTCTTCTCTTTCCCAGAAACCACAAACCCCTCGGGTTGTTCCATGTAGATTTCTTCTTCCAGATCACCGTTTAGGAACGCTGTCTTTACATCCATTTGATGTATATCCAGATTGTTTAAAGCCGCAAGGGCAATAATTATTCTGATTGACGTTTTCCTAGTGACTGGAGAATAGGTGTCAAAATAATCCACCCCTTCGGTTTGCCTGAAACCCTTGACGACAAGTCTTGCCTTGTATTTGTCAACTGTTCCATCTGCTTTCATTTTCTTCCTGAAAACCCACTTGTAACCCAAAGGTTTACAACCTGGTGGTAAATCAACCAGTTCCCATGTATGGTTCTGCATGATGGAATCAATTTCACTTTTCACCGCTTCCTTCCATAAAGGAGCATCTGGAGTTGACATTGCCTCCTTGAATGTCTGAGGATCATTTTCTAACACATATGTTAGAAAGTCTGGGCCAAAGGAAGTTTCTGTTCTAACCCTCTTACTCCGTCTAGGTTCCTCATCCTCTTCACGAACTGAGGACCCTTGAATTTTTTCTTCCCCGATGTTCTCATAAGATCTCTCACTAACCTCTGTTGTAGGAGAAGACTTGTAAGGGAATATGTTTTCGAAGAACGAGGCATCCCTAACCTCTAAGACAGTGTTCACATGCACTTCAGGATTATCCGATTTATTAACCAAGAATCGGTAAGCACTACTATCCTGTGCATATCCAATGAACACACAGTCTACCGTTTTTGGCCCTATCCTAGTTCGTTTCGGAACTGGAATTGGAACCTTAGCTAGACAACCCCAAACCCTTAAGAACTTGTAACTAGGCGCACGGCCTTTCCACAATTCATAAGTTGTCTTGTCTAACTTTTTGTGCGGTAGTCTATTCAGCACATGATTTGCTGAAAGAATCGCTTCCCCCCACATGTTGTGAGGTAAGCCTGAACTTATAAGCATAGCATTCATCATTTCCTTTAGCGTCCTATTCTTCCGTTCTGCTATTCCATTTTGTTCTGGAGAATAGGGCGCTGTAGTCTGATGAATGATGCCATTTTCAGCACAAATTTGGGCAAAAGGTGACTCATACTCACCTCCCCTGTCACTTCTCAGCATTTTGATCTTCCTGTCAAGCTGATTTTCCACTTCATTCTTGTAATGAGTGAACATCTCCACTGCCTCATCTTTACTTCTCATTAAGTAAAGATAGCAATATCTCGTACAATCATCAATAAAGGTAATAAAATACCTTTTACCACCTCTAGATTGTACAACTTTCAGATCACAAACATCTGTATGAACCAAACCTAAAGGTTCAGTGCTTCGTTCAATTGATTGAAACGAAGTCTTAGCCAATTTTGCTTCCACACAAACCTCGCATTTGTGTTCTTTGTCAATTATTAATTTAGGAAGAAGATTTAAGTTTATTAGTCTTTTCATTGAATTATTGTTCACATGTCCCAGCCTCCCATGCCATAATTTAAATGACTCAGTCACATAGGCAACCTTTTCTTTATTGGCCTCTTGGGCAACAGTCATTACATTGGAAGCACTAGCCTTTAAGGCTTCGCTAGTTTTGACCTTGGGGATAACAGTCATTACATTCATCTTAAAAAGCCCCTCAGTCATATAGCCCCTGCCCAGATACATGCCATTCTTGGACAAGATGACCTTGTCTGACTCGAAGACAAGCTTGAAGCCCTTCTTGCTCAAAATAGAACCTGAGACAAGATTCTTGCGTATCTCCGGCACATGAAGGACTTCCGTCAGGGTCAGCTCTTTCCCGGACGTCATCTTCAGCTTCACCGTCCCTTTACCTTCCACCTTGGAGGTTGCAGAGTTTCCCATGTAGCAGTGCTCTCCATCCACTGCTTGGTAGGTGTCGAACATCCATCTGTTGGAGCAGATGTGGCGGGTAGCGCCTGTGTCGACCCACCATTCCCTTGGGTTCCTTCCGACCAGATTTACCTCGGTGATGACTGCCACCAGGTGCAAGTCGTCCATCTCTGCAGTGAGACCTTCGGTCAAGTGAGCTTCTGTCCTCTTCTTCTTGGGAGTTGGCTTCTTCTTCCCTTGAGCACTCGGGCGGTTGCGGCAGTCCTTGGCCCGATGTCCTGCCTTCCCGCAGACAAAGCACTCGCCTTTGAACTTCTGATTCCCGCTGCCTCCCTTAGTACCCTCGTCGAAGCGCTTGCGCTTCTTCAAACCGCTGTCATTTTCCACTAAGTTGGACTTAGAGTAAATACCTAGACCGCTGTTCTTATCGGTCTTGCGGTTATCTTGCTCGATCTTTAATTTCCGAACGAGATCTTCAAGACTCATCTCCTTTCGTTTGTGCTTAAGGTAGTTCTTGAAGTCCTTCCAAGAAGGTGGCAATTTCTCTATCATAGCCGCCACTTGGACAGGTTCATTCAAGATCATACCTTCAGCACTCATGTCATGGTAGATGAGCTGAAGTTCCTCAACTTGGTCGACAACGCTTCTACTGTCTACCATCTTGTACTCAAGGAATCGACCGACAACAAATTTCTTTGCGCCGGCGTCATCCACCTTGTACTTATTGTCCAAGGCTTCCCAAAGTTCCCTTGCGGTTCTTTTGGGAAAGTACACGTTGTAGAGCTTGTCGTCCAAGCCGTTCAGAATATAGTTCCGGCATAGGAAGTCAGAATGACCCCAAGCCTGAACCGCAGCTACGGTATGAGCATTCTTCTGTTCTTCAGTTAGAACAGGCTCATCCTCAGTGAGATACCTGACAAGCTTAAGAGTGGTCAAGTAGAACAGCATTTTCTGCTGCCACTGCTTGAAATTCAGTCCCTTAAACTTTTCAGGCCTCTCTAGCTGCCCGATCGGCACACTTGGCATTTCCACTACAGGTGGATTGCCAACAGGCACTTCCTCACTTGAGGGGTTCCCAGGAACAGATCCTGAAGCCATCTGCAAAGCAGATCAACCACAAAGTGGTTTAGTTAAGAGTTTTGGAGTTCTTATCAAGGAAGTTCCTTTCAAAAGAGAAAAGAAACCAGAAGGATCCGTAGGAGAAGTGGATCCGAATACGATAAATCCGATAAAATACGAACTTAAGATTGTTGGAAATAATAAGGATAATAGGATCTTGCTTTTACTAAGGTAGCAAGAATCCTTTACAACGACAAGATGAAAAAACCGTATTATAAACACTTACAAGATGAGATGCTAGAACTCCAAAAGAGAGAAAACTGCCGATGAGGAGGAAGAAGAATCCGGTGTAGATCCGAAGCTTGATCGAGGCCAGTGTCCCACACTGTGCCCTTAAGTTCGTATTGCCCACCACCGGTGCTTCTGGTTCTTCAGGCAAGGAACTCCCAGGGTACAACGATCTCCTGCGCGATTGGAAGGAAACCGGCCTCCGATCGCCCGTCGAACCTTCGCTGGTACGGTACTCTCTCCAGGACCCTCTAGTGAAGTAGTGTGCAAAATGGATGCATGAAAGCTTAACCACTAAAGGCCGGGAAGGGCCCTATTTATAGGCTAAGGAAGGAAGATGATCAGCCATTAGGGGAGATGGAAAGACATGCCTCATCAGCAAAAATCAGCCAATAGGAGACTGCCATGTCATCTGACTAGCCAAGAGTCAGATCTGACTCAATCAATTCTGCCCAGAAGCCCAAGAGTCATAACTGACTCAATCAATTCTGCACATAATCCCAAGAGTCGGACCAGATCAATTCTCAAGAGGTAACTGACTCAGCCCATTAATTATGGGTAGCCCAAGAGTCAGATCCAATTAACTCATCTGAACCGTTTCGGAAGTTGAAAAGGTTCAGTGAATTTGAACTGACTCGACCAGCTCTCATGTGTAGCAAAAAGGACACCCACGGCGCACGGGCGGCGGCGGCGGTGCGCGCGTGTGGGTGTCCCACCTTTAGTCCTCACATGTGTTCAAAGCCTAAAGGCTCAGAACCCTATATAAACAAGTGAAAGTTTTCTTCCACATCTAATGTGGGACTAAACTATTCTACACACATGGGCTCTCCACCTTTTTGGCTAATATATTAATGGGCTCTCCAAAGCCCATTTGATTCAACCCATGTATAGCCCAACTCATTGGGCTTTAAATCCAAAAAATTGAAAAAGGTTTCCCTTCATCTAAATGCAAAACCAGGAGAAAATTACCTTAATGGCACAATTCTTTGTTTCTCCATAGTGCCTCTCACCTTCAACCTATGTTGGACAGAGATTAGAGACAACAGAGCAGCATAACAAGGAATTAACACAAGCTTTTACATGGTTCAGAGAAAGAAAAATTTTGAGAGCGAGCAGTCAAAAATCAAACCCTAACTCAGTGTAGTATATTGAAAATAGTAAAAATACACAGAGATCAAAGCTAAGGTTAAATACACAATAAAACAAATCTAATTCAGTGCAGTGAATTGAAAATTTTAGATGGTATTTGACTACAACAACTGCTTTGAATATGATGGGATCTGAATCCTAATTAACTTCCCTGGTCTTCAAAAATACTGTACCATATGCCACATTGCTACGCAACGCTCACGCCGCTCGTGCCACTTGGCCCTTTTACAGGTACACCAGAGTCACAATCTGTATTCAATTGTGAATATGAGCTATATGAGCTATGAATTTTTGCAGAAGCAGTTAAGAATTGACCTCTCAACTATTTGCCTTTTTTTCCTCTTTTGTTTGGTTGAACAGATAAAGACAGCAAATAAACAATTCAAAGAGAATTTAAGACAAAAAGGGACAGCTGAAAAGAAAAACAAAGAGCTAAATTGTCTAAAGATAAGTAGCACTTTAAAAAGGTTTAAATATTTAACAAACCTAAGGTGCATGATTTTTTCTGTACTGCTGAGAGGACACATTCTGATAGTTTCGTCGTCCTGATAGCCACCTATGGATAAGGTTGATTTCAGAGCATACAGAAATAACAAGGGAGCACAATATAGAATCATTGTCTTCGTCAAGCATCCATATTTCTACCATTAAATATGTCCATCATGGGCTTTTCTTTTCCTTTTCAGACTGGTTTGAAGAAACTGGGCAGCCCTCTATAGGCGGAATGTTAAATTCAATATAGCAGCTGATAGAAAATCGACTTCCAGCCAATGATCTCGTCCATTCAGTAAGCCCTGAAACAGCCAAGAAGCATCCCATCCAAGAGAATCGACTCCACATTGACGTTTACTTGGATAAATAAACATTACCAACAACGATGACTTATGATAGATGATACAGAAATTTCATAATAGTCAAATAGTCAATATGAACTTGATGCTCGGCATCTTGACGTATAAACTTAAGATCGGAAGTATAATGAACTCTTCTTGCACCAACTTCAGCTTTCAGGTTTGTAGTAAACATAATAGAGCTTTAAAGTTAGAGGTGATGACGTATTGTATTGTTAAGATTTCATTAACAATTGAAAAGCATTAGTTTTGGTTAGTGGTGGAATCTGCCTTTGCTCCAGCAAGAATTGGTATGGTTATGGGGCTTACCATGCGAATCTTAGGATTGCTTTCAGCATTTATGGTGGTGCAAGATATAAAGGATATTAGTATCCCATTGGTGGAAGTAAAATATTATCTTCAAAAGGATAGTAAGTGGGATTCTTGTGAAACAACAAAGCTAAGGGCATTATATTGGAGCTGATTCACCAGCATTAGAGCAGGAGACCAAGAATGCCATCATCGTCTATGGAAATAAAGAAATTAATCTATGTCCTGTTACTCATCAACACAACTAAAAAGCTCTCCTGCAACA
>CAWUCF010000120.1:0-17785 GCA_963920575.1 Narthecium ossifragum | reverse complement strand
ATGGAAAGTGGATAGTGGATAGTGAAAAGTGACATGACTTAGGGGGTTGCGATCAATTGGACTGAAAACTAATTTCAAGCCCAGCTTGATCAGAGTCAGGATCGATCATGCTTGGCTTGTTTACACCCCTTAACGACGGAGAAGGAGGAGCAACAAATAAGTAGCTGAAAGTTGATAGTGGATAGTGGAAAGTGACAACTTACGGGGTTGCGATCAATTTTGGGATGGAAACTAATTTCAAGCCTAGCTTGATCAGAGCCAAGCTCGATCAAGCTCGGCTTGTTTACACCTCCTAACGGTGGAGAAGGGGGGTGGCGAATAAGGAGCGGAAAATGAATAGTGGATAGCGAGAGGTGATAATTTTTTGCGGATGGCTCAATCCAATCAATCGGGCTCGAATCTTGTCTGATATGGTTCAAGCTCTAGCTTGATCAGATCTGATTGGTTGAGTCTGAGCCTGATTGGATTTGACTGGTTTGGATCTGGGTCTGATCCAATCTGGTTGACTCAGATCTAATCAAGCGGATAAACCCATTCTGACCATGTAGCTTGGAGAGGAAGCCAGACAGATCAGACGGTCAAGGGAGCTCCGGCTTTGATCAACAGTGAGGACAGACCAACGGTCGACGGCGCCGGCATGGATGAAGTCATGGTGGGCTAGGGATTCGATCCCTAGGACAGGGATCGAATCGCCGGATATGTCAATGTAGGCGACGGATCTGAAGGATGCGGCGTCGGCTTGTGGGGATGAAGACGACTGCGAGGGAGACGGTGGTGTGACGGCAGATCTTGTCGGATCTGGCGGGGGAATGGTCAGAGAAGGTTCGTGGCGGGGGGGGGGGGAGGCTCCGGATCTGAGGGTGGATGATGCAGGACAAAACCCGGACGACCCCGACCGTTGGATGGCCATAACTTTTGATCCGGGTGTCCGATCGGGGCGTATGACCAGTCGAAACGACTGGGTCGACGAGCCAGTCATTTATCGTCGGAGATCTTTGATCTCTCCATGATGGCTTGTCGAATCCCCAAATTCCGTCTCCTTTTGCTCTAAATCTCAATTTTAGTGAAAACTTTTCTTTTATGGCAGTTTTATCGGTTTCTATTTTTGGCAAATTCCTAGTTTGAGTAGGATTTCTTTTAATTATTGAATTCCTGGTTAATACTTGGATTAGGGTTTGAGAGTCCATGTTTGAGTTGGTCAGGTCCTTCCTTAATCCTATAAAAGGAGGCCTTAGGGTTTGTAAAGAGGCAGTTTTTTGGATGAATAAGAAAATAGGGTTTTTGGTTTCTTCCTCTATAGAAATCTGGTTATCTCTCCCATAGAGAGTTTGGTTGTTTATCCCATAAAGAGGTCCATCTTCCACGTTTTACCCTGCGCCAAAGTGCTCTGATACCACTCTCACATATTTTGACGATCATTCAAAAAAGTGACTTTCGAGCCACTTCATGTGTTTGGTTACTCGGAAGTGTGACTTCAGCCCCACTTCCAAATCATTGTAGTCAAAGCTGTCACTTTTCATTTCGACTTCGGGTCTTTTTGGCATGAAGTCATTTGAGTGGCATTTGAAGTGGAAAATAATATTAATAATATTATACTGTAATAAAATATTAATATAAGTAGGTCTCACATATCACGTGTCACATCGTGATTGATCCACGTCATCTAAAATAGTATTAATAATATTATACTGTAATAAAATATTAATATATGTTATTAAATTATGAATATTTTAAGTTTAAAATATTATTTTAATGTTTTAATTTTAATATTTTAAGTGGCAAATAATGTTAATAATATCATACTGTAATAAAATATTAATATAAATGGATCCCACATGTCACGTGGCACCTCGTGATTGGTCCACGTCATCTAAAATAATATTAATAATATTATGTTGTAATAAAATATTAATATAAGTTATTAAATTATTAATATTTTAAGATTAAAATATTATTTTAATGTTTTAAATGGCAAATAATGTTAATAATATCATAATGTAATAAAATATTAATATAAATGGATCCCACATGTCACGTGGCACCTCGTGATTGGTCCACGTCATCTAAAATAGTATTATTTTTAATATTTTAATATAGAGAAATTATTAAAATATTAAATAGTTGGGGGTAACCATATCCCACTTCAAACACCAATCAAACACCAGAACTCAGAAACCCCCATAAGTGACTTCATTTCACTTCACTTCACTTCACTTCACTCCCCAGAAGTCACTTCACTTCAGCTCACTTCTCAGCAACAGAGGTGATAAGACGTGAAAAGTGCATAAATCACCCTTTTGACTTGGCCTTATTAGTCTCCGAGCAAGGCCTTACTGATGGATTTTACCCTATTACAGGTACAAGTGCCCTCAACAAGGATTGGATCAAGTTCCGAGCTTAAACGATGTCATTCGGGCCAGTTTTTATGAAGAAGATCGATCCTGTATTGAAGAAGGATCGATCCTTTGAAGTGCATTAAGAAGGAGCCAATCAGGACACCAAGGATCGATCCTATGTCAGGAGAGGATCGATCACTTTTGCGCATTTTCCAGTGACAGAGCACAAGTTCTGAAGGATCGATCCTCACTATGGGAAGAATCGATCATTTTTGCACATTTTTCCAGTGACAGAACGCAAATTCTAGAGGATCGATCTTCACACACTGGAGGATCAATCTTCATCGGGGCACAGCCAGAATTCAAGAAGAAAAGATCGATCCTTTCCTATAGGAGGATCGATCCTTCACGGGATCAGCGATCACACGAAGCGCAAGATCGATCCTCCACCATATGAGGATCGATCCTTTGGTACCAGCCGAGCAAAATCAATGGCCCAGATCTAATCCGAGTGGGGGAGGCTTGTTTACTATAAATAGACCCCTTAGGGGGGATTTTAGGGGAGTTCTCTTAGTTTTCTCCAGCCCTTCTAGGTTTCTTGCCCAATTGAGAGGAGGACTTCTTGGAGGGAATCCATGGGTGGGGAGCTTCATCAACCTCCATCCATGGATCCAACCAAGATGAGTAGCTAACTTCCTTTATCTTGGGATTTCCATGTAGTTGTAGGATTCTTTTGTAGTTTTCTTAGGGTTTTTGATGTGTAATCTTTGGGATTGATCTATTGTATGGATTTGAGCATTATTTCCTTATCTTTGTACATGGATCTTATATGTTGAAAGGATGAATGCCTTTCTTTGGTATGAGGTAGGACTTGTGCATGATAGTTGTTTGTTGTTATGCCTCAATGAGTTGGATGTGTTAGAAACACATCCAATTACATTGGGAGGATTACTAGCCCTAGATTAGAGATTAGGGATGCTAGAACCATCCCTATCTCTCTAATCAAAGGATCCATTCTATCTTTCTCTTGCATTGGATTCGAGGTGCTAGAACCATCTCGATCCAATGCCCGACTCCATGCAATATCTTTTCCTTGCGACGAATCGATCTTAATCGAAGGTTCGTTAGCGACGATAGAAGCTAATCACTCATTCGTCGACTTTGTGAATGTGATTATTTCCGGCGGATGATCCTAAACCGACTTCCGTTGAGCGATAAATGAGGCTAACCACCCGCTTGTCGACTTCTTGATTTCGATCGTCCCAATTGGATTACACACCTTAATTCCTTAGGAGGCTACATTAGGACCTACAATGGAATGGAGATCCCAAAACCTCTCTATATTAGTTTTATTTCTCTATACTTAGTTAATCACTTCAATAGTCATTAATCCAAAACCCAAATCATTTTAGCTAGTTGTTTGGAGTTATCTATCGAGTACGTTAGTCAATTCTCATTTCCCTGCGAATCGACCCGGACTCCCACTAGCTACGTAGCAGTTAGTTAGGATTCGGTATAAATTGTAATTTTTGACGCCCTAGTCACTTTTAACGACGAGTGGTTTGGACGCATCAAAATTTTGGCGCCGTTGCCGGGGAATTGCTGATTTGAATTTCTTACTTGATAAATTCCTTCCTTCAATTAGATTGCTTTATTTTCTTTTATTACAAAATACCAAAAATAGAACGTTGCTTATATTGTATATCTTTTTGTGGTTGTAGGTGAAGCTTCCGAGCGGCGAAGCGACTCATCTACGGGCGAAGATACAAAGTTCTTGGACCAGCCCACTGTAATGTATCTCTTACCTTGTATGGTCCAAGTTCTTATATGTTTGAATGAGTGTGCATGAGGATTCGGATCTAGATATCACATTGCAAGAATTCCTATATTCTAGGACATATTCAAGCATACCCTTGCATAAAGACCTCCCGTTTGCTCAAGTCATGGATGCTCCCATCCCGGACCCCAATCCTAATGCCAATCCCATTCCGGACCGTAGAAGTATGAGGGATTATTATGTCCCTACTACTTTTGCACCTACATCGGGCATACAACAACCCGTTGTTCAAGCCGCACATTACGAGTTTAAGCCTCAATTCCTTCAATTCCTTCCAAACTTTCACGGCTTGAGTAATGAGGACCCTTATTATCACCTCGAAGACTTCCACGAAAAGAGTTCCATGGTCAAAATTCCAAACTTTACCGAGGATGCTATGAGATTAAAGTTGTTCCCATTTACCTTGAAGGGCAAAGCCAAACATTGGTTAGGATCCCTTGAGCCCCAAACGATCACCACATGGAACCAATTACAAAGTGCTTTTCTAGAAAAGTTCTTTCCTATAGCTAAGACTCATGAAATGAGAACCCAAATAGCAACCTTTCGTCAAGAAGATGACGAACCTTTTCATGACGCTTGGGATAGGTTTAAAGAGCTTCTTAGGAAATGCCCACACCATCAAATCCCTAAGTGGTCTCTTGTTGATTATTTTTACAATGGCCTTAGAACACGTCATCAACAAGATGTAGACACCGCTTGTGGTGGGGTGTTCATGACAAATCCCTATGAGGACTCATGGGTTCTATTTGGAAAGCTTGCCATTAATTCCCAAAACCATGCCTACACTTCAAGAAATGTTAGGGAGACTTCAAGTGCTAAGGGACACTCCAACCCGAGAGGATTTTTAGAGTTATCCGAAGCTACCCGTGTTTCACAACAAATCGATACTCTAAGTAGAAAATTTGATCAAGTTCTTGCTCATTCTTTGAATCAAATTCATACTCCTCCTTCTTCATCGAGTTATCCACCTAATTCTCCATCATTGGGAGAACTTTGCTTCCTTTGTTCGACTACCGGCCACGTAGTTACCGATTGCCATTTGGCAAGTGAGTACCCGGAGCTCGTGCAAGAGCATATTAATGCGGTCTTCAATCAATCCAAGCCTACTTATGACCCTTATCCAAATGCATACAATCTTGGGCCTCCAATTGCGGGCAATCAAGCCCCAAGCTATCCTCCTAGGTATCAAGCGCCATACTCTTCTAACCAACATCCACAAACTCAAACCACCTATCGGCCACCTCAAGCTCCTCATGCATATCCATCTCAAGTGCCAAGTTATCCTCAATCATCTCATTCGACAAATTGGAATCAAAGGCCACCTGGGCCTTCCTCACACCAAGCTCCCTATCAAGCCCCTCAAGCCCCTCAAGCTCCGAAGCGTGATTCTTGTATTGAGGAAAGGCCTCTCAAGGCTTTAGACTCTTTTGAGACAAGTACCCAACTTTTGCATTCTCACTCCCAATCCATTGCAAAGTTGGAAGTGCAAATAGGCCAATTGGCCAATACTATGGCAAGAAGGGAGGAGGGTAGACTTCCTAGTCAACCCATAGCAAACCCTAAACGCCAACATTTTATCGATTCCACTCACGAGGAAGTGCAAGCGGTCATTACCCTCCGGAGTGGAAAGATCTTTCCTAATGTTGAGATGCCTAAAGACACCACATTAGGGTAAGGACATGAACCTCATTTGTCGACATCGATGAATGACTCTCAAGCATCACCGCCTCATGCTCCTCATGATTCTTCAAGTCAATTGCCATCTTTCAAGGAAACTGAGCCTAGTTTACTCGATCCTTTACCAACCAAAGCTTACATTCCTAAGGCTCCATACCCTCAAGCACTAGTTGATCCTCAAGCCACATCCCAACCTTGGAAGATTGGCAAGTATGAGGAGATGCTAGAGCTTTTCAAAAAGGTCCACATCAACCTTCCCTTGTTGGATGCTATCAAGCAAGTGCCTTCTTACGCCAAATTTTTGAAAGACTTGTGTACCCATAAGAGGCAATCCAAATCTCATGTCTCTAAAAAGCTCTTCCTAACTGAGAAAGTTAGCTCTATTCTTCAACTCGATCTACCTCCGAAATTGAGAGACCCCGGCACTCCTACCATCTCTTGCATCATAGGAGATCAATTGATTGAGGGAGCTCTTCTTGATTTAGGAGCTAGTGTGAATCTTATGCCCTACTCCTTGTTTTGTAAATTTGGCTTAGGAGAGCTCAAGCCGACCTCGATGACTTTGCAATTGGCCGATAGATCCCTCAAGACACCACGGGGTGTTCTTGAAGACATATTAGTCAAGGTCGATCGATGTGTTTTCCCGGTCGATTTTGTTGTCTTAGACATGGAGCCCGGACCAAGGCATAAACAGTCCATTCCCATCATTCTAGGTCGACCATTCCTTGCCACAGCCAACGCTTTAATAAATTGTAGGAATGGAGTCATGACCGTTACATTTGGCAACATGGAGATACGGCTTAACATTTTTGATTCATCTAAGCATTATGCATGTGAAAAAGAATGTTTTATGATTGATGTATGGAATGATCATGACGATGTTGAATGCTTGAATGATTTACTTGGTAATGATGAAGAGGTTGATGATGGTGGTTATGATATTAATTTTCCGGTATATCAAGCATTTTACGAAGACATACCCAATTATGAGAAGGATGCTTGTGATATCAATAGGCCAGTTTATGAAGTCTTTAGTGAGGATATATCAATTGTTGCCAACTCCTATGATATTAATATGCCTATCTATGAGGTGTTTTGGGAGGACGTAACTAATGTTGATGGGCCGAATTTGGTTGCCTTTCAAGAAAGTTTATCAATCTCTCATGATTATGATGATGAGGGTCAAGATATGTTGTTGGCATTAGAGACTTTTGAAGTTTTGGATGAGGTCTTGCCCGTTCTTGAAGATGATTATATAGGTAATGATTGTGTTACTCCTTGGTGGAGACATGACCTTCATTTGTCGCCTTCTCTATCTTCCTCCACAATAATATTTGCCACAACACTATCATTGCTCATCTCGAATGCCACCCCATTTCCCGCGTTCATGCATACATTCATTCGGCCTTATAAAACCGTTAATAAAAAACGTGACATCTTTTGTGCCAAAATAGACATAAGGTTAAAATGGCTTGTGATGAAAGAAATGTGGTTTTATCATTGGCATTTTAATAAAGTTCTTCGAAAATGGCTTCGTTCTCGCATTTCTAGATGCGACCACTATTTAGAGGGGACATCGAAAGTTTATGGGTGAGCTTGCATTGTGTCGAACTAGAGACGGTAAATCAAGCGCTTGGTGGGAGGCAACCCATCCTTTCTTCGTATTTTTCTGAATTTGTTTGTTATTTCTTCTTTGCAAGATTGATTGTTTTTCCTATTATTTGCATGTTTGATTTTGGTGTGTTTTTGATTTGATCTTTGTTGGAATAATTGTGATGTCAAGATGGTATGTTGAATTTGTGGGATGAGTGATGTGTTGTCTGGTTTGGAGGGCTGTTTTTGTGGTATTTTAATGCCTAAGGAGCCTAGTATTCATGTTTGGGGTGTATGGGGCGAATTCCCAGGTTTTCAGCCCAGTTTTGCAGTTTGGTACAAAAAAGATCGATCCTCCAAGAGGAGAGGATCGATCCTTTTTGTCCGATTGAATGTACGCTGGAACCTGTGGGCGAGTGATCGATCCTTCAATACCTCAGGATCGATCATTTTTGCGAATTTATTTGTGACAGGGGGTTGGTTCTGAGAAGATCGATCCTTCCATCTCTCATGATCGATCATTTTTGCTAATTTATTCGTGACAGAGGGATGGTTTCTGGATGATCGATCCTTGAGTATAGAAAGATCGATCTTACTTACTTATACACGTCAGCATAACTCAAGTGAGAACCGTTATGATGCTGCCACGTGTTCAAAAGATCGATCCTGCTTTTTCAGGAGATCGATCTTTTGCGGGGATAGTTAAAAAAATATATAGGCGCGGGAGATCGACTTAGGGCCCCAAGCCCTAAGATCGATCCTCTCTTCCAATTCCCCTGTTCGCCCGGACGCCGCTTCTCTTCTTTGCCGCCTCCAACCGGTGCGCCACCCTCTCCTCCGGCCGGATTTCACCGCCGCCGACCTTCCCAAGGTGTCCGCGACCACCCTTCACCTCCCTTCACCTCTAGATCGAGCTCCCGTCCCCCACATTTACCCCACCTCCTCTCACATCTCAGTGATCGGCGGGATCCTTTCGCCTCCGACGCAAATCACCGCCGTCATCCATCGAGCCGCCGCCCTCCACATCCCAATGCTTCCACGACCCCTCCCCTTCACTCCTCTACCCTCAATAGACCCCGGCGCCATCCACATTTCTCCCTCACCTCCCACCGGCGCCGTCGCATCTTCCATCCCCATCGTCGCCGGCCACCTTCGTCGTCCCACTTCACCCTAAGGCAACCTCGTCCTCTCCACTCACCTCCCATGGTTCGCAAGCACACCGCCGCCATCAAGAAGGCCACCGGGAAGGGCAAGGCTGTGTCTTCCTCTTCCTCTCCAGTCGGGCAAACTTCTTCCACACCATCCTCGCAGGTGGCATCCTCTCCATCTTCCTCTGGGCCGCCCGCTGATTCACCTTCTCCTCCTACACGGCCGGTCCGTGCCACGCGTGCCCCCGCCACTTCGTCCACAGCTCCGGCAGCTTCCAAGAGAAAAGCCTCCGCTGCCCCTTTGTCATCCAATCCTCGCCGATCCAAGAAGTTGAAGAAGCCCAAGCCCTCCACTGCGCCCACTGACGTTCGAGGCATAGATCCGCAGTGGCGACGGGAGGTACGCCTCGAGTACACCTTTGACGTCTCCTTCTTCCGCACGATCGAGCATGCGCAAGATTCCGTCGCCACACTGGAAGCCCGCGGCTGGCTGCCCTTCTGCACCCCCTCCACCACTGTTTACCCACGGCTGGCCTGCATGTTCTACCAGAACATGAAGGCTATTCCCTGCGGTAATGAGAGGGACGAGGCTGGTGATGCCCTGAGCCTGGCCTTGGGCATCACCTCGATCATTGACGGCGAGGATATCACATTCACTGCCCGGGACGTGGCTGCCCTCTTGGGTGTCCCTCACCACTCCCCTGGTCTCCACCGAGCCACCCCTGAGGAGCTGCCTCGTGAGGGTGATGCCCAGCTGTTTCTCCACCCAGATCGCACAGGAGAGGGCAAATTTGTGCGGGCAGAGCTGCCCCCTCAGATGTGGTTGATCAACGATATCTTTCGCCGAAACATTTACCAAAACGGCCACGCCCAGAATAGGACTAGCAAGTGGTTGTGTTCACTATGGTTTTTGGCTAAGTTGTGGTCGATCGACTTGGCCCAGCAGGTCATCGAGGACATGTCCCAGTTTTATTGTGGAGCGGTTCGGAACCGATCGCCCAGTTTTAACGATAAACCCGTCCCGCACCCCTGCCTTATTTCGGCTTTTCTCGCTAGCCAGGACCTAGTCCCGGAGGGTGAGCCTACTGTCTCGGACGCGGCCTTCAGATTTGCCCCCTTCAGTAAGGCCACCTGGGGCAAGGTCCTTAGCCATATGAGGAGAGCCGGCCATCCTTGTCCTCAGCCGAGACCCAGTAGGACCCAGTCGACCCCAGAGTTCGGGCCTGTCGAGCACCCGACTATGGGTGAGATCTATCGGGAGCATCGGGCATTCCAGGACGCGGTGCTGCAGCGGTTGGACGCGGTAGACTCGCGCGACGCCACCCTACGCCAGGACTTCGCCGCCCTACACCAGGTCACGTCGAGTATCCTCGCCCGTCTCGATGCCATCCACCCTCCTCCTCCACCTGTCACAGATATCGCTTCTTCCCATCCGTTTACCTGTTCAGAGCCGGTACCTCATGGATGATAGACTATATCTAGGGGTATTTTCTGTATTTTCTGTATTTTCTGGATGGTTGGAGTGTATCTCTTTTTGTACTTGGAGGGTGGGTAACTTTTTGTACTCCATTGCTCCACTTGTGTATATGGTTAACATCATTGTTAGTGGATATATATATATATGATTTTTGGTATGGGGGTGTGCCCCGGATGTGTGTGTGTATGTGTGGATGTGGCTATATAACTGATAAAGATGGATGTGGATGGATGCTTGTAAATGAAGATGGATGTAGTTACATTTCTGTATTTCAATTTGAATGAATGTTGGATGCAAATGGCATCTTTGTATAGCCCTTGGGTTTATTGAATAAATAGAGGGAATGCTGCCCAATTTTTCTCGAAATTTTTCATCTCTATTCTTTGATATCCATAATGTTATGATTGGTATTTCCTCTATGTTTTTACAGGGCATACGAGCTATGAATAGCAACGCAAAATACGACATTTTGACATCACAACAATACTGTTTTTCACGACTAACCTTGACTGTAACTCCTTTCATATCTTTTGTCAAGGTAACATTTTCGTCCATTTCATCACAAGGTTATCTCTACACTTTACCCTTCTTCCGTGCTTGAGGACAAACCCGCTTAAGTTAGGGGGTATGATTGCATCATGTTTATAGATAACCTGTGATCGATCTACAGTTAGTCACACGTTTACTTGATTGGTAAATATGCGAAAAATTTTCAACTCTTATGCTAGCATGGATGACTATTGCATAATTCATCTTGATTCCCATGCTTTGTAAAATTTGGCGAATCATTTCATGAGTAGTGTTATTCTTCTACTTTAATTCTTCTTGTCATGCATTAAGGACATTTAAGTGATCCAATCCACGTGTGCACTTACACTTGTATGAGGGGGCGAGTAGTGTTTGATTGGGGGACCTTGATAGATTGGGAGTCCAAGGCTATTTACACTCGATTGAGATGACTTGTAGTAGGGTTCGAAGCCAAGTTAGAGGCCGAGAGCCAGTTTAATAAAAGTGACTAGTCTTGATTCGTAGCCTTCTAGGCTCGAGTAGTTAGATCTGAGGGGTGCTTCAACACCTAATGCCCCAAAGCCATCTGGCTTGGGAGTCATTGATCTAACACTCGTTAAATGGGCCTAGTAGAAAGCTTAAGGGATCAAGACATTGCACGGTCACGCTAGTATCAATTAAAAGCTTGTTGGTCAGCTGTGATTCGTGGCCTGCTAGGTTCGGGAAATTAAGCCCGAGGGGTGCCTCAACACCTAGTGCCCTTAGGTCATCTGACCGAGGAGTCACTGGCCTAAATCCTGTTACATGGACCTAGTAGAAAGCCTAAGGGATCATGGCATTGCACGACCACTGGTTTAGTTAGAAAAAAAAAAAAGAAAAAAAAAAGAAAAGAAAGAAGAACAAAGATTTTACTTTAAATAAAACTTGTCATTTATTCAACCGGTGTAAAGCACTAAGAATGTCTAGTTTTGATGGGAACCCTACTTGAATGACTACGAGACCCCGAATACTTGAGTAGCAACTTTCACTACACGGATTACTTAGATGAGCTTTAATCTTGTTCAAGTGCTTTAAAGTGTTTGAATGATGCTATTGATGGAATTATTCGCTTGCATTTTACTCGTGCTATGGGTTGATGGATGGAGCTATGCATTTGAATCTATGTGTACATATAAATGAATTTTGATCGTATAAGAACCGAAGCTACATGATAAGTGACTAATTGTTGATCGGGGGATTGCTCTTTTTGAGTTTCTTATTTCTTCTCTTTCCCTTCTAGTTATTTTTATTTTGCTTTGCTCGAGGACTAGCAAAGTTCAAGTTAGGGGGTGTGAAAAGACCTGAAAAGTGCATAAATCACCCTTTTAACTTGGCCTTGTTAGTCCGAGCAAGGCCTTACTGATGGATTTTACCCTATTACAGGTACAAGTGCCCTCAACGAGGATTGGATCAAGTTCCGAGCTTAAACGATGTCATTCGGGCCAGTTTTTATGAAGAAGATCGATCCTGTATTGAAGAAGGATCGATCCTTTGAAGTGCATTAAGAAGGAGCCAATCAGGACACCAAGGATCGATCCTATGTCAGGAGAGGATCGATCACTTTTGCGCATTTTCCAGTGACAGAGCGCAAGTTCTGAAGGATCGATCCTCACTATGGGAAGGATCGATCATTTTTGCACATTTTTCCAGTGACAGAACGCAAATTCTAGAGGATCGATCTTCACACACTGGAGGATCGATCTTCATCGGGGCGCAGCCAGAATTCAAGAAGAAAAGATCGATCCTCCACCCTATGAGGATCGATCCTTTGGTGCCAGCCTAGCAAAATCAATGGCCCAGATCTAATCCGAGTGGGGGAGGCTTGTTTACTATAAATAGACCCCTTAGGGGGGATTTTAGGGGAGTTCTCTTAGTTTTCTCCAGCCCTTCTAGGTTTCTTGCCCAATTGAGAGGAGGACTTCTTGGAGGGAATCCATGGGAGGGGAGCTTCATCAACCTCCATCCATGGATCCAACCAAGATGAGTAGCTAACTTCCTTTATCTTGGGATTTCCATGTAGTTTTAGGATTCTTTTGTAGTTTTCTTAGGGTTTTTGATGTGTAATCTTTGGGATTGAGCTATTGTATGGATTTGAGCGTTATTTCCTTATCTTTGTATATGGATCTTATATGTTGAATGGATGAATGCCTTTCTTTGATATGAGCTAGGACTTGTGCATGATAGGTGTTTGTTGTTATGCCCCAATGAGTTGGATGTGCTAGAAACACATCCAATTACATTGGGAGGATTACTAGCCCTAGATTAGAGATTAGGGATGCTAGAACCATCTCTATCTCTCTAATCAAAGGATTCATTCTATCTTTCTCTTGCATTGGATTCGAGGTGCTAGAACCATCTCGATCCAATGCCCGACTCCATGCAATATCTTTTCCTTGCGACGAATCGATCTTAATCGAAGGTTCGTTAGCGACGATAGAAGCTAATCACTCATTCGTCGACTTTGTGAATGTGATTATTTCCGGCGGATGATCCTAAACCGACTTCCGTTGAGCGATAAATGAGGCTAACCACCCGCTTGTCGACTTCTTGATTTCGATCGTCCCAATTGGATTACACACCTTAATTCCTTAGGAGGCTACATTAGGACCTACAATGAAATGGAGATCCCAAGACCTCTCTATATTAGTTTTATTTCTCTATACTTGGTTAATCACTTCAATAGTCATTAATCCAAAACCCAAATCATTTTAGCTAGTTGTTTGGAGTTATCTATCGAGTACGTTAGTCAATTCTCATTTCCCTGCGGATCGACCCGGACTCCCACTAGCTACGTAGTAGTTAGTTAGGATTCGGTATAAATTGTAATCTTTGACGCCCTAGTCACTTTTAACGACGAGTGGTTTGAGCGCATCAAGAGGATTTGCCTTAGATTCATTAATAATAAATCAAGGTTTTGGGCATGTTTTTTAAGGCGTCAGAGACGCTTATTTAAGTTGATGTTTCTGGATTGGCTACCTAGCATGGGATCCACAGAAGATATACTCTTATTCCTGATGCAGTTGTAGATGTCATCGTATGTTTGTATACTAGCTAGTTTTCATGAGGTCTAGGGGGTGGAAACATGCTTACTGAGGCAGTTACGTGACAAATTTGCAATATGATCGATCTTTTAAAAGTAAAGATTGAAAGATTAACATATGTACGTAACAAAGACCTTTAAATCATGCATGTTAATTAACCGGGAGTTGCCAGATAACAGACAAATTTCGTCATACGAGACTGTTTAATTTATTGGTCGCTCATGAGTGGATGGAGTGGAGTGATTTCCTGAAAGAGTGACTCTTATGGAATATGGAGTGACAAGGGATATTTTAGCGCCGAGACAGATTCGGAACTCATAGGCCAATTTTTTGCTTTGGGTGAAGTGACTCGGCTCAGTCAAGCCAATATCGAAACCAACCTGAAATTAAATAGATCCTACGAATTACTCGAAAAATACGAAAGCAAATATAAGCAGGGAATTAAATACGCAAGAAACAAGAGACACGATTTTTAACGTGGCAAAACCCTCACGGGAAAAAACCACCGGTTCAACGCAAGACCAGGCGAAATCAATCCACTAAAAACACAAGTTAACACGACTCACTGTACTGACTACTCAGATACACGTCGTCGTCCTCGCACTTGCCAGACTCCTCGAATCACGGTCCGCAACTCCGCTTTTCTTGATTGATCGCCTCCACCTGGTTATACTCATAGGCTCACTCGATCTGACGAATACCTTTCATCTGCATTCGCCCCCACTCTTACCTCACAGCCACCTCTCTCTCTCTCTTCTCTCTTCTCTCTTCTCTCTTCTCTCTCTCAGTCGGTCTCTTTCTTTCTTCTCTCTTCTCTCCCACACAACCGGTCCTCTCCCTCTTCTCTCTCTTTTCTCCCACAACCGGTCAACGGCACCTCTCTCTCTCTCTCTTCTTTTTTTTTTCAATCTTCCACACAGCTGCTGCCCTCTCAATCTCCTCTCATTATTTTTCTCTGAACAACCCTCTCTCCCTCTATTCCTTTTCCTTCCCTCACATGGCCGTACCTGCCGTACCTCTCCTCTCCTCTCAATTCTTTTCAACCGGTCACTAATTTCCTACCTTCCCTCACAGCCGGTCAATCACCTCTTATCCGCTCTTCATTGGCAGCTCTCTCTCTTCTACGTGGCAGCCGGCCGCCGCCTCACCTCTCTTTGTTTTTTCGTGTCAGCCAAGAGACACCTCTTCCGTATGGAGCCCCTATTTATATATACGCAGATAGCAATTAGGTTATTTGTTCGAACTGTCCGATTCTGCTTCCCTCTAATCCAACGACAGTGATAATTAACTTTGTTATTAACTTGATCTGACTTGAGCCAATTTGATCTCACTTGATTCAATTTACTTTCAATTAATCTTGTATGAACCATATACCCAATCTAAATAATTTAAATACTAAATCAATAAAATTTGCCAACTCATATGAAATC
Source organism: Narthecium ossifragum (assembly GCA_963920575.1). Lineage (NCBI taxonomy): Eukaryota > Viridiplantae > Streptophyta > Magnoliopsida > Dioscoreales > Nartheciaceae > Narthecium > Narthecium ossifragum. The sequence goes on along the minus strand of CAWUCF010000120.1, from coordinate 2,700 downwards.
TTAACATGATTCCTTACACAACCAAACATGCACAGTGATTGGAATGAGTCCAGTCAGCTCACTCCATTCCATAGACGTTAGCCGAACCAAGCATGCAAGGCGTACCAGTTCCGATAGATAAGGACTTGCCCTAGTAATGAGATTAAGGCCATAGCTCCGCGGAAACCATTGGAGTGTGTCTGAGACGAGCAGTGAGCAACAAAACTAACCCGAGAGTAGGAGGCTCCGAGAAAACAAAAAGAAAAAGAAAAAAATACTAATATATTGGTCTGACCAACATAAAACAAGTTTGCACCTCGTCGATCGTTCTCTGTATTTCCAGAGAAAACACTGCTAAACCTCAATCAACTCCATCAACAATTCAAAACCAAAGGATATATATATATATATATATATATATATATATATATATATAGGGAAAGTATCAGGGGAAAACCGGTTCTCTATCTCTTAGATAGAGAACCCGGTTGTGGACCGTCCGATCCCCATCCGACGGCCCTGATGGAATTCGGGGGACTTAAACCCCCTCCCCTCCTCTATCCACTAAGTCAAAGGCTCATTCCCGAGCCCTAGACGACGCCCGCGCCGGCCTCGCCACCGACTCCCTCGCCCACGCCGACATCGCGTGTGAGGACCTGCCCCTCTTTTTCCTTTGGCTCGTTGTTGACCCCAAGGGCAATTTGGGAAATTGCGCCTTGGCGGTCGTTTCACACTGGGTGTGCACACACAGACCTTGCTTGATGGTTGTGTTTGTTAGAAAGGTTAGGTGGACCCGAGTTTGGAGGTTCTGGGCTTGGGCCTGAGTCTCAGCCCAGGGTTGCCGCTCTGGGCAAGGGAGATCGATCTCCATGGCAATGAAGATCGATCTCTCGGTGCTTGGAGGTCGCCGTTCTGGGCAAGGGAGATCGATCTCCATGGCCATGAAGATCGATCTCTCTGTGCCTGGAAGTCGTTGGCGGTGGCGTCGAAGGACGGCCACGGCGATGGCCGTCGCTTCCCCTGTCAGGGGAGGGGAGACTTTTGCTCTCCTCCTTCGTCTTTCCCCCGCCTTCGCCGGCTTTCCCCCGGCCTTACCCCTTCCCCTCCTCCTTCCTTTCTTCCTCTTCTTCCCTCTCCTTCTCCCGGCTCTGCTTCTTCCCCTGTTCCGGCTGAGAGCTTCCCCTCGCCGTTCTTCCTCCTCCGGCCACCTTTCCTGGAGCTTGAAGGCTCGTTGGGTTCGTGGCGAGGCGAGGAAGGTCCTGGGTTAGGCATTGGGGGTCGAAGCTGCGTTGAAGAGGTAGGGTTCTCACTCAAAGCTCCGGCTGTTTTGATGGTTTGAAATCCGGGTTTTGTTTTCGATAGATCTCTTTGTGGAGTCGGTGTTTTCCAGTTTTGAGGCCATGAGTAGCTTCGTGGCACTGAGATCTACCAGCCCACCTAGTTTGGTGACGTATGGTGGAGGTTTCCGGCGGCATCCCTCGCCGTCCAGCCGCCGGAGAACCCAGACAAGATCGATCTCATGGGATGAGTTCGATCATGTTTGGGGTGGCACGCCCCGCCCGAGCGAGAGCGATCTCCCTGGGAGGGAGATCGATCTCGTGGTGGGTGGCGTCGGTACGTCAAGGGTCACTTAAAAGATCGATCTCCATATGGGTGGAGATCGATCTCGTTGGGGTGACAAGGACGGGTGCCTCTAGCCTCGAGGAAGATCGATCTCGCTGCTATAGGAGATCGATCTCCTTCGGTGCAGAGAGGGTTTTTACTTGCTTTAAGTGCCGTTTTGCCCGAGGGGCTTCGCCTGCAAGTGGTTTTGACGGTTTTGCCCTCGGGGCTTAACATGTTGCTTATTATGCTTATTGTTTACTGCTTTGTGGTTAACCGAGGGAGTAATGAACCCTCGAGAATGCTTAGTGTAACTGGGCCATGGGTTATGCCCTTTATCGCTTTATGGTGAACCGAAGGAAGTCATGATCCTCGGGAGTGATTAGAATAAATGGACCGAAGGTGTGCCCTTGTTGTGTTGCTTGTTACTGTTTTCCTTATTCTTATCCTGCCCTGTTTCCTTTGCATTAGACATGCTAGGTTAGACTGGGTGGGGTTGACCCGTGGACTTCGGTGATTAGAGGCTAAGTGGTGGATGCCTTTACCAGACTCCGCGTCCCCATGCTGTTGTCCAGCATGGGCAAGGATGTCCTATAGGTATCGTCTGGCCCACCCTGCGTCAAGGGACCGTCGGAGGTAGTCCAGTCCTCGAGCAGTGGGCTATCGGAGGGACGTACGTTGGACAGGAAACCTTGGGGAGGGAAACATCGATGGGATCGATGGATTCCCTGGCTAGACTTAGTCTTTGGTTAGGAGTTAGGGGTCCTGTTGGCCCGGTGGCTTGGAGTACTGAGAGATGGTAGTCGTAACCTCGGTCGTTCCGCCAAGTGTAGAGATCCCGCTTGGAGAAGGGTGTCCTACCAGTAGCGTCATGCCCACCCTGTGTCAGGGATTGTCGGAGTTGTCCTCCCTTGAGCAGTGGTTGTCGGAGGGGCGTAATTGGGACAGGAGTCCTTCGGGTTATTGACGGGATTTATGGGATCCTTGGCAAGCCTCAGTACTTGGCTTCAGGGTTGGTTCGTTTGGGTTTGCCTTCTTAGCGAGAGTGGTAGAGTAGGACCCTACTGAGCTGTTGCTCATTCCTACCTGGACTGTGCTGTTTGCTGGTGCGGGTCCCCC
>CAWUCF010000119.1:0-14631 GCA_963920575.1 Narthecium ossifragum | reverse complement strand
CCATCCCCTCTCCAGCTCAGGACAGAGAGAGCGAATGGAGACAGGGAGCGGGTACCATAACCCATCCCTCCCCTTCATCGTATGTTGTTGCTCTCTCTTTGCCTCTCCCATCCCTCACCCATCCCTCCCCTTCATCTCCAACCCGTCGACCTCGCCAAATCCGCCATCGACGCCGACCTCACCCAGCCCGCCGACCTCGACCAAGCCACCATCGACCACGCCCCACGCCGCTGTCGACCTCGCCCTACCCGCTGTCGAACACCGTCGACCTCTCCCAATCCGCCATCGACCACGCCCCCGGCCGCCGCCGACCTCGCCCAGCCCGCCGTCGAACGCCGTCGAGCTCGCCCAACCCGCCATCGGGCATACGATCCACGGTATGTTTTTTTTTTTCTTTCTTTTTTTTTGACTCTTTTTTATCCTTCCCACCCCTCTTCCTTACAGGCGACCATCTCTCTCATCTTCAACCTGCCATCGACCACGCCCCACGCCGCCACCGACCTCGCCGACCTCGCTGACCTCGCCGAACCCGCCGTCGGCCACAAGATCCACGAACGTCGTCGATCCACGGTATGTTTTTTTCCTTTCTTTCTTTTTTTTTTGACTCTTTTTGATCCAGCGATTTGAAGTTTATTCTTCGGTTCTTGAGTTCTCTTTTTCATTGGTTTTTGTTGGCCAACAGGGTTTTTTTGTTATTCTTCTCATCTTCTTTAGTTCTTTTTCTTGATTTATTCTTCTCTTGAGTTCTTCTTCTTCTTGATTTCTTCTTCTCTTGAGTTCTTCTTCTTCTTGATTTCTTTCTCTTGAGTTCTTCTCATCTTCTTCTCTATGAGTTCTTCTCATCTTCTTCTCTTGATTTATTTCTTTCTCTTGAGTTCTTCTTCTTGATTTCTTTCTCTTCTTCTTCTTTATGTTTTTTCACACTGTTCTTCCTCTCTCAAAGTTCTAATCTTTAGCCATAAAAAACCCAATTTTTTAGTTTGCATTGTAGCATCGATTCCTTTTAGTTTTGGTTTTTCCACCTCTTCTCTTATTGATGTCGCGAGCATCGATTCCTTTTAGCAAGTACTTCTAGAAATAAATGTTCTGATCTAAGAAAGAGCTTTTGTATTATCTCCTAACAGCCACACCTGGATGTAAAATCCTGATCAAGAATTGTCCAAGCCTAAACTCTCTTTTTGATAGTTTTCATCCAGATTCCCTTTTATAAGTTCAGCTAATAAACAAGGTAGCAGAATTTAGTGCTTTTATGAGAATGTATGATGCTTGTTTCTAATCTATAATCTCCTTTTCAGTCTTCCCACCTATACTGCTAGCAGCAGCAGCAGCCCTGCTCTTATTTAGCCCTCCTCTACTTATTATCCCTCCTACCCTACACCCCTTCTCTTTTTTTTTATTGATTACATAAGCCAAAGGCTGGGGGTAGAAGAGGGGATTAGAAGCCCGTAATCGGTGGTCCTAAGGGACCAGACCGAGCCGAACATGCTAAACAATTCACAACCACATTGAACTCGCGGGGATGTAAGAGAACAAAATACCATAGAAGAAGAAAGAAAGATTCCAAATGTGGGTTTCGCAGCTATAACCCACCTCCCCTGCATGTCATGTGTCATGTGAAACACCAAGTAGTCCATAAACTAAACTATGACACACACCACACTATTCATTCCGCATAGACTTTTTTAGCACTGTAATAACACACACTTGCTAAATCCTGTTAGTATTGTAGATTCAAAAAGAGATCCAGAAAATATTGTTCAATCATTTGATATTGTTATCTAAGTCTCTTTCTATATCTGTATTTGCTAAATCATTTTTCTCTTTTAATATCATCGATCTCCTCATGTAGCCGCTCATGGCTATTTCTACATCCGATAGCTATAGCTGAAGTAAAATGATCTGCTCATGTTTTAGGCCAATTTTGCAAAATGGGAACCTTGGCATGGAAGGTTTGGATTTTATTACCCTTGGAGCAAATATATTCAGTTGGACGAGCTACTTCAAGAATTAGCAGCTTCTGTTCTATCGCTAAAGGGATGCCTACAATCTAAGCAACAGGCATGTGAAAAGCTTCCCTTCATGTCTACTAAACTTATTTGTCAAATTCGATACTAAATTTGTTTGTCCTATTTGTTGTCAAGATAATCTAGGCCTGTCTTATATTTCCTATTTAACTTTTTCCCCCTTGGTATGAGAATATACCGTGATCTGATCTTTTTCTCCTTCCTTTCATACCTTAATGGATGTTTTTTTTTTGTCGATGCAGTTTTTAAAGGGATTTAACGCACAGTAATTACTGTTAGTGCATGAACGTTGGATTGAAATTATGATGTTGGATTTGTTAGTCGTGATTTAATTGACATGCTGAAAATGACGGGTGTCGTTGATTGAACACAATAGCTATGGTTGTCGCGCCCCGACCCGCAGGACCCAGACCGGGCCGGGACACGAGGGGGAAAACCTACACCTACTAGCCTCCACTGGCGGAAACAGTTGAGACTAAAGAGACAGCTGGCGAAAACAGCTGCCAACAGGCACAAGCGGAAGCAAGCTACTACAATATCTATTAACACTTATTACAAAACAGTAATAAAAGAGTTAAACAGAGCTTAGTACAACAAGCTACAAGGGATCAACAGTCCCCAAAAAGAAGCTACACTACCCACCGGGGTCTTCGCGAACGCACAAACGAAACCATCCTGACCCTCAGACATGGTCAGGTGCCGGCGCGCTACCATGAGACGGGTGACGGGGAAGCACCGGAGGAGAACGAGGACCCGCACCTGCAAACACCACAGTCCAGGTAGGAATGAGCAACAGCTCAGCAGGGTCCTACTCTACCACTCTCGCTAAGAAGGCAAACCCAAACGAACCAACTCTGGAGCCAAGTACCGAGGCTTGCCAAGGATCCCATAAATCCCGTCTATAACCCGAAGGACTCCTATCCCAAGTACGCCCCTCCGACAACCACTGCTCAAGGGTGGACAACTCCGACAATCCCTGACACAGGGTGGACATGACGCTACTGGTAGGATACCCTTCTCCAAGCGGGATCTCCACACTTGGCGAAACGACCGTGGTTAAGACTACCATCTCTCAGTACTCCAAGCCGCAGAGCCAACAGGACCCCTAACTCCTAACCCAAGACTAAGTCTAGCCAGAGAGTCCATCGATCCCATCGATGTCTCCCCCCCCCCCAAGGTTCCTGTCCAACGTACGTCCCCTCCGATAGCCACTGCTCGAGGACTGGGCTACCTCCGACGATCCTCGACACAGGGTGGGCCGGACGCTAATTGTAGGACACCCTTACAGGGGTAACGGCGTCAACCACTTAGTCATTGATCACCGGAGTTCACGGGTCAACCCCACCCAGTCTAGCCTAGCATGTCTAATGCACAGGAAGCAGGGCAGGATATTAAATAAAGCGGTAACATGCAACACAGCAAAGGCACACCTTCGGCCCATTTATTCTAAGCACTCCCGAGGATCATGACTTCCTTCGATTCACCATAAAGCGGAAAAAGGGCATAACCCATGGCCCATTACACTAAGCATTCCCAAGGGTTCATTACTCCCTCGGTTAACCACAAAGCGGTAAACATTCAGGCATGATGAACAACATGATAAGCCCAAGGGCAAAACCGTCAAAACTGCTTACATGCGAAGCCCCGCGGGTAAAACCCATAAAAACCCTCTCTGCTACTAAAGGATCGATCCTCACCAAGGGAAGGATCGATCACTTAAGTAACAGTGAGCTTCCCTCACTGTCGAGACACAAAGGATCGATCCTTCCTCCCAGGAAGATCGATCTTTCTCAAGACAGAAGGCGCCCTTCCAGTCGCACCAAGGAAGATCGATCTTTCCTCCCAGGAGGATCGATCTTTCTCGGACGAAGGGTATCCCTGCTAACCCAGGCCCCATGATCGATCTCCTCTCATAAGAAGATCGATCATGTGCTGGGTGCAGCAAGCCAACACCAGAAGGACCGATCCTTCCTCCCAGGAGGATCGATCCTGATGGGTTCCGGCGTACTTCCGGCCGGGAGAACCGCCTGAAGACGCAACCAAACCTCACCAAACTTGGTGGGCTGGTAGATCTAAGCATCACGAAGCTACTCAAGGCTTCAAAACCGAAAAACGACAACTCCACAAGGAGATCCACCGGAAAACAAAACCGGATTTCAAAACCTTCAAAACAGCCAGAGTTTGGAGTGAGAACCCTACCTCTTCAACGCAGCTTCGATCCCCAAAGCCTAGCCAGAGATCTTCCTCGCCTCGCCACGAACCCAACGAGCCTTCAAGCTCCAGGAAAGGTGGCCGGAGGAGGAAGAACGGCAAGCGGGAGCTCTCAGCCGGAACAGGGGAAGAAGAAGAGGGAAGAAGAAGAAGAAAGGAAGGAGGAAGGGAAGGGGTAAGGCCGGGGGAAAGCCGGCGAAGGCGGGGAAAAGCTGGGGGAGGGGAGGGAAAGTCTTCCCTCCCCTGACAGGGGAAGCGACGGCCATCGTCGTGGCCGTCCTTCGAAAGCCACCGCCAAAGACTTCCAGGCACAGGTAGGATCGATCCTCCTCGACCAAAGGATCGATCCTCCCTGCCCAGAAGTGCAAACCTGGGCTGGAAAACGGGCCCAAGCCCAGAACTCCCAAACTAGGTCCCACCTAAACGTTCTAACAACCACATGCACCAAACAAGGTCTGTGTGAGAAACGACCGCCAAGGCGAAATTTCCCAAATTGCCCTTGGGGTAAACAACAAGCCACATGGATGGAGGGGCAGATCCTCACAATGGTGGTAGTAATAGTGGGAGTAGCAACAAGGACTTCAGCAACGATGGATCGTCGAGCAATCGGAACAATCAACTCCATCACAGAGTAGAAATTCTCTTCATCCTTTTTTCTGGGCTTTTAATTTTGTTTGCCAAGAGATTTGTTGACTATGGTTACTTAGTCAAGGATGAAGACATCGCAGGTATGGTGTATGATTACTTAGCCAAGAGATTTGTTGACTATGATTACAATTCATCATGTATGGGTGCATCTGCATTCAGAATGTTTCTACTATGGTGCGAACATCTTAAGTCCACCTAGATTGATTGATTTTATGAGCATCCATATCTTCTTGAATACAAAACAAAGGATACTGTTATATGTATTTACTTTCTGTTTGTTTGCAGGTACTCTATCACTAAAGCTATATGTGTTGCTTTCGCCATTACATTCTTCCCTGTCTTTGATGTTCCAGTCTTTTGCCCTATACTCCTGTTCTATTGGATTGTTCTTTTCGGCTTGACAATGAAGCGTCAGATTCTGCATATGATAAAATTCAAATATGTCCCATTCAACATTGGGAAGCAGGTTAGTATCTGCTTTGGGCTCAGTATAATCTTATCTTCCCCAGCCTTTCATACATCAGCCAAATTGGCTCCAATCTTGAAATATATTCAGCAATCATTTTCTTGTATGCGCTTGGCAATGATACCCTTTAATGCAATTATCCTTTATCACATGATACTCTGTGTTGGTCCTTAGAGCCCTCTCTAGCCACTGTCACCGGTGGACTTCCATCATTATCTTGATAATTCTTAATTTGCAAAGGCATCTGTTTCTTTCTATGCATGTCAGAAGAAACAATTTAGTTCTTAGTGCTATCTGGTGAAAACAAAACCGAAAGACAGGGTAAACATAATAACATGTCTGTATAGATTTGCACACTTTACTCTTGCCCATTGGATTATGCATATGCATGCCTGTGTGGATCTGCATCTTTTGCATGTATGTGTGTCCATGTATGCATATCCGGGCACATCTGTTGGGTGTCCATCTTACCCAGTTGTCCATGTATTTATTAAGAGCTTTTGTACACTGAAGTGTTCATAGGCCTGTGTTATTGGTTTATTCTAGGACGTATTTTGTTAATCTTCTTCTGATATATGCAGACGTATGTTGGGAAGAAGGCTTCTCCGAGCAACACTTTGTCAAGGGACTGAAATTGTGTTTAGTTTTTTTTTATAATCGTTGTAAAGAAGTTCACGGTGTATAAGTTCTCTGGCATTTACGGTGTAAAACTAAGTTGATAAACTTGTGCAAAGATCCGTTTAATATTTGGGCATGCATGTTTTGATATATTCCTACCATGTAAGCTGGCAAATAGTTTAATCGGTCTGGTGAAGTAAACTGTTGTTGTGGAGCTGTTCTTTTTTTTAAAATTGAACCTCCGACCCTGCCTTGATGTGGGCAAATACTCTTGCAACTGTGAAAAGAGACTCGAACCGAAGATCCTACCTCGCACGGTTGGGTTTTAGTTTGTTATTTTTTTTGGTTGGGTTTTGGATGGTATCTTCACTATGTTTATCGGAGAAGTCCGGCGCTTCAATGATTTCTTTTGATCAATATTGAAGTGTTCTGTTCGTTGAAGGATCATTGGCATATGGATATGTATACTGAACTTGGGAATCGGGTTGGGTGTTTAATCCATTACTTTACTTTGTTTTGAGAATATTTTTGTTTGTAGAATATAGAGAGAGAAAGTATACATATTGCAACATTTTATTTTTGTCATCAGAATTCAAATGTCAGTTATGTTAATAGAATTTTGATCCAAGGGTCATGGCTATTCATTTACTTAAAAAATGAACTGTTAAAATAACCAATTTATCTACTACATGCGGACATTGCATTTAAACCTTTTAATTCTAAAAGAAGTTAATAAATAGGAATCCATTGTTTAAGTCCAAACGAAAGTAAACCTAATCATATCATCTATTATTAGAACATGCGGGCCATTATCTTAAAATAATCTCAACTACCAAAATCAACAAAAAAAAAATCTTATGATCAAGAAAAAGAACTATAAAAATGAAAACTTCGACAAATAAAATCCGTGTCAAGGAATGAGCAAATAGATATCATCCATAACTTGCTTTGATATGTGGGTGTATTGAACTTTTATTCCAAAAGCTCCATTGAGTCTGCCACTGTTATTTGTTTTACCATGTATCTTCTTTGTTGGCGTGTCATTGGTAAACCTAATCATATCATCTATTATTAGAACATGTGCTCCATTGAGTCCCGCACCCCGTCGCCCGAGCCCCGAGTCCCGCGCCCCGACGCCATCGACATCCAATCCGGCGAGGCGCTGCCATCGCCTCCGTCGTTGTTGTAAATCCAAAGAGAGAGTCGTGCTAGAAGCACTTGGTGGATCAATTCTTTTTGTTTACTTAGTGTGTCATTGTGATGTGTTTATATTTCTTAATTAGTCATGTAGATTAGTGATTCAAATGATGCATAGTTGTGGTTAATTAGCTATATGCATGCAATTAGGCACTATGATATGGCTAAAAACGTCGAGAAGTCAGGATTCGGGAGAGAGAGAGGAGAGAGTTTTGAGTAATTCTTATAAAACGTCGGTACTCCAAAATATCCGTGTCGTAGGCACGGACATTCACTAGTATATATATATATATATATATATATATATATCTATCGGGTCCTCCCAAAAGTGGGAGGACCTGGATCATTATTCTTTTTATTTTGCGATGATCCAATCGCTGGCGTCATGTACTTTGTCCGGAAATGCTCTCACATGAGGCCTTTGGTAGATCAACTAGACCATAAGGTGAGCTTTTTCATTTGATGACTGCTTCTGTTCATCTATATTCCTGGCTGACAAATGATTGTGTGTCTTAACAACTTAACACCTTTATGTTAGATTCAACCACTCTCTCCTTGTTATATATCTAGAGATCATGAACACTTTTACAATGAAGATAGTAAGACATTTTTTAAATCTCCTTGATCTGGTCTTCTATAATTAGACACTTCTTTTCGGCACAACTGATCGAACACTCTTTTCTTGCTGTGACAGAATTTTGCCATTGTAATTTGGCTTTCTATGTATTGCTTATGTATGTTTATCCTTAGAGTAGGGTAGTGAGTTTGAGGCATATATAAGAACTTTGCCTTTATCGTTAAGCAGTCCAATCTTGTAGCTTGGTTTGAACCGATCGAGAAGTGCCGCATATGTTTTCTTTTGCCATGAAGGATCGAAGACCTGTCTAATGGGCCAGATGTAATGAGCATTGCCTCTACAAGTGATTTCAAAATAAGAAGAGAGTTTGCAATATATAGTTGAGCTTTTGTACAGGTGATCATAGAGGATTAATTATGACGAGCTGTTGTTATATATATATATCAGTTAATACTTCTTTTTTTCACTCCAATGCAGTTGTTGGATTTATTGGCTCTTTGAATACTTTAGCTTCACCTATGCAATCTTCAAAAAAATAATAAATTCAGAGTATCTGTCATGTGGTATTGAGGGTCCGTTTAGTTGGCATGAATTAGGGTGCATCGCGCCGCGTGATTCACCATGATTCATGATCCCATGTTTAGTTCACTATACATCAACTAATGCATGTATCGTGCGATGTATTTTTGAAGCTAAATCGTGCACGTATGAAACGATCAAAATGACGTTTCAGGCGATGCACCGATCTGCGGTGCAACTCCTATACACCCGGTGAACATATTAAAATATATTCAATAAAGTTATGTAAATATTAAAATTATGTGAACACTATTTTAATCTAAATAAAGTCATTATATTATTTTAATCTCAATCATATATATATATTATTCATATAATGTTCACATAATAGTACAACAAAGTTAAATTTTAATATATCAACCTTATAAGGAGCAAAAACGGTTATGCATAACCGCTCCCTTATAATGTTGATTTAATTCATATAATTATATCTATTCTATAGTTATAGTATACTAATCTAATGCATCAACCTTATATGGTATCCATACTAATCCATTAATCAAATTCGGTTTTTATAACCGAATCATCCATTAACCTGATGGTTACCCTGCCAGGTGGTAGGGGGCCCACCTAGTATATATATATATATATATATATATATATATATATATATATATATTAAAACATTATTTATAATATGAATAATATATATATAACATTATATGAATAATATATATATATATGATATTTTAATATAACTAATATTTTAATATATATTAAAATATTATTTTATTACATCATTATGTGAACATTATATGACCATTGGATGTAGAGAGAGAATTGGATTTTAAAACAAACTAAAAGCTAATCCTATCTTAAAGATATGATAATAAAACAAGAACTTTTATTAAAAACTTACAGGAGAGAAGAGCTCCAAAGCTTACAGAAGAGGGATGAGAGAGTACAAGATAATTAGAGGGAATGGAAGTGCCTACCCCCGGATGAGCTAAAGGCTCTCTATGTATAGAGCTTCAGGGCAACAAGAGATAAGAGAGAATAAGGGTCGATCGTGACGTTTGTCGCTTTCGATTCTTATTCATCCGTTAATGATAACGGATAGGAAGAAAAATATAAAGCTTGTTAGCACCTCAATATATTAAATTAGTCTTCTTTGAAGCCTACGATCCATGCATCAGATGATTCCACCAATCAAATATCCTTTCAATGTGTCAGGTATCATTCTTGAAATGCGTCATGTTATTTCTCTATAAAAAAACGGATTATAACCTCGTTGATTCTTCTTTTAATCAAAATGCAAAATTTTCCAAGAAAGCTTTCACTCATTGGAATCGAAGGAACTTCCATAGAGATTTTTCTAACTTTGAATTATTTAAAGCTTTTAAGGAAGCCTTGAAATAGCTTTTTGGGGGCCGATCATAATCAATATATGTCCAAATGACAAAAATACTTTTTCACTGTTTATAATATACTAGTACTCACATGTGCCCCTGACACAATTTTTAGTTATTACTAATATAAAATTTTAACAAACTCCTTGTAGTTTGTCTGGTTAGACGGCTGTGTTGACCCGTAGGTGGTTCAGGGTTCGAAGGTTGGTCGTACCTTTTTGTTCACTGCCACCATAAAACATAGGTTTTAAAATATAAAAATATTATAAGTCTAACTTAGGGTATATAAAATAATATATAAGTCTTAGCTTAAGATAATATTAATAGAACTTAGGTTGATTTGAATTAATGCATGTTTATATAAAGCAAATTTAGGGAATATATATAAAGAAACTTAGGGGATATGAATTAATGCAGGTTTAACCGTTATTGCTCCTTATAAGGTTGATATAATAATATATATATATAATAGTTTAAAATATAGTTAAATATAAAGATGATAATATTCAAAAATAGTTTTAGTGCACGTGTCTTTTGTTGTTTAAAAAAAAATGTAAAACCATATCTAATACAAGGTAACGGTGTGTTACGGTTAAGATAGATTTTGGGAATAAAATTGATGTGTGAGGTAGTATGATGGAATAATTGATAAGACATGTAGTTTTCTAGTGTATTGATAAAATATAAGTGGTGATGTAGAAAAAGAAGCCCCAAAAAAACGGTTTGCGCGGAGCAAATGGTTTTGGTTTAATTGACTTCACAAATGCAAGAGGCGTGGCTCATTTTCTTTTCCTTAATTGATTTTTTTCCAATGCTATTATTATAACCTAACTAGGTCTCTTGATATGGGGTTAGAAAAAGTAGAGTTAAGGAGGATAGGATTAGAAAGGGTTAGAAAAAATGAAGTTAAGGAATGGGTATAGGAAAAAGTAAAGTAGTGAAGGTAGATGGAATGTGTATAAAATAATAATTATTATTTTTAATGTTTAGGGATAATTTGGAGATAAGGGTCCCCTTATCCCCCAACCAAAAGGGGGGAATTGTCTACATTTTTTAGGACTAATGTCATATTAGTCCCTATAATCCTTACAATATCATAATAATTCTAAAATATGCTAAATGACTTCAAAATCCAACTATTGTCCGATGCTGTTTGATTAAGTAAGCTCATAAAATTTTTTTGTTCAGTTAAGCTACATTAACGTTGAAACGGCTACAAGGCAATCAAGCTACCCTGGCACGAGCTTGACGAGCAATCTTATCGGTCCTTCTATTCTCCTCCCTCATGGGGATATAGGCAATAGAAAATCAGAAAATACAAGCAAGCTCATAGTTAAAAAAATTGGGTACTCCTTGGGAAAAAAGTTATCTATATAGCAACGTGACTAGTGTCTAGTCCAACTCCCTAAACATGAATCCATGGGAGTTATAACGGTGACCACGTACCACTTCCTTGATATTGATCGGGTTTAGCTAGCCCAGGAAGGGATTCTTGATTGCTGATAAGGCACGAAGAACTTTAAAGAAAGATTTACTCGATTTATTCAACTTATTTTTACTTACGTCTGTAAAAATATATCCAAATTAAACAAGATGAAATCTTCTGTTGTAGAACAATCATTAATGGCATCTTCATCATATGTTTGCAACTAGTGGTGGAATGCTCTGCTCGTACTTGAAGTAATTTTCAGGATCAACCTGGCCCTTAACTATGGCCAGCCTCTTGAAGTTACCCTTGATTTAGGTATGAAGCTCTGGGATTCTTGGAAACATATGGATTCAGATGTCTTAGCTCCACCATCAAACCTTAAGCACCCAGCAATGTACTGGATGTTGTACAAGTTCCCCTTCCTGTGTGGGAATGGCGTCGCCGACTCCGAGATCCGGTCCATCCTACCGCCAAATGGGTCCATAAAAATGGAACCGGCTCCCTCTTCTAGGACTAGGAACCTCCCTCTCCCAGATCCCTCTCCACCCATTTAATGCTATTGCCTGTTGGCTCCATCACAAGGTCGGACTTCGATTTGGAATATGCCTTTGGCTGGGAGCTTCCTATCCAACAGAGCTTCAACGGGCTGTCCATCTTTGTACAGAGGGAAGTAGTAGTAGTTGACGTAATGCATCACAGACTCAATCAAGCTCATCTCCTTGCAGTCGCTTGCCTGCACCCCCAACTGTGGGAAGACCACCTCCATGGTCTTTAGCAACGCACCGCACCTTCCAAGAAACATGACATTATAAACGAGGCTTGAGCTCCCTTGGTGCCGTTCATCAGGGCACTTATAATAGCTTCTGAGAAGAGGTCCTCGTGGAGTTTGGGTGCAATTCATTGCCATCGATGAAGAAGCTCTAGTGCACCCTGTTCCAAGCTCTTTTGGACGCTCTTGAGTGTGACAGTAGGTGGCACAGGCACCAACGTCACATTCCAGGAGACTATGATGCCGGACAAAGCTTGCTGCCCCCCCCCCTCCACATGATTAAATGGTTCCTCTCATACGTCGTTGACATCCACATGTTAGTTTAAGAAAGATGCTGCTTCGGCACAGCGAAATGGCGTTGCGGAGAAGGAATATTAACTTATCTGATCTCGTTGATTTCTGATCGGAGAAACCGCGGGGAATATATATGAGGATTGGAGAAGTCGTACTCAAACAGGGTTGGTGGACGTACGATGCCCAAATAAGTCGTGGATTTAGTGAGCGGGCGTTTTAAGTTTATGTTCCCTTATGTTAACTGTCCAACCTTTTTAGTTTTAATAGCTAGGACTGGAGCTAGAATTTGCAGCGAAATATATATAGCTGCTTTGAATATTGATATCTATAATTTATTGTAGTACAACACCAAATTAAAGTTACATTAAACCAGAAAAGGATACATTCGATTCATACTAGTGAGAAGACTGTTTTTGTTGATCTACTATACTTACTATACAGTCCTGGCTTTAGCATGAAGAGGTGGAATGCTCTGCTCATACCTGAAATAGTTTTCAGGATCCACCTTACCCTTTATGATGGCCAACCTCTTGAAATTACACTTGAAGTACTTCTGCCCCCAGACCTCTGCCTCCAAGTAGCTTGTGCACCCCACCTCCTTGTTCCTCCCCAGGTCCAGGTCCCTGAAGTTCAGGTAAGCAGCCCTGGGAAACTTTGAAGCATATTGAGTCATGTGATCATGGAGATCACTCATCCATCCCATGTGTTGTTGAGCAGTCTCATCTGCGCCATCAAACCATACTGTGAGGTACTGTATGTTGAACAAGTTCCCCTTCCTGTGTGGGAATGGGATTGCTGACTCTGGGATCTCATCCATCTTAGCCCCAAATGGGTCCATGTACATGGGCCCTGCTCCATCCTCCATAAACTTGTTCCAAATCCCCTCCCACCCACACAAAGGGATCGGATTCCTCACAAAGTCTGACTTCCCTTTGACATACACCTTTGGCTGCAGGGACCTATCCATCAGGGCCTCAAGTGGCTGTCCATTTCTATACCCTGCATAGTACATGACAGATTGGATCCAACTCACCTCTTTGCAGTCACTCTGCGTCACACCCAGCTCTGGGAACTCCTCGTCCAATAGCCGAAGAAGCCCATTAGCATCCCCAAGATACATGCCATTGAACAGGCACTGGACTTCTTTGGAGCCATTGTTCGTAGCTGGCTGCAAGGCTGCTTCTATGAAGAGATCCTCGTGAAGCTTGTGTCCAATCTGCTGCCATTTGTGGAGGAGCGGTAGCGCAGCCAGCTGCGTGGTCTTTTGGACGGTGAAAACAGTGACAGTAGCTGGAACAGGAACCAGGCTCACCTTGTATGCTATGATGATGCCAAAGCTCGCTCCTCCACCTCCTCTAATGGCCCAGAAGAGATCCTCCCCCATGGATTCCCTGTCCAAGAGCCTTCCCTTCGCGTCGACCATCTTGGTGTCGATGATGTGGTCGGCGGCGACGCCGTACTTCCTCAAAAGTGTCCCGAAGCCGCCTCCACTGAGATGCCCACCGACGCCGATGGTAGGGCAGATCCCTGCAGGGAAACCATAGGTTGCACTCTTCTCGGCGATCCTATAGTAGAGATCGCCGACAATGGCACCGGCCTCGACCCATGCCGTGGCAGTGTCCACGTCGACGGTGACCGACCGGAGGTTGGCCATGTCGACCATGACAAAAATGGCGTTCTCCGACGACCGGTAGGACAGGCCTTCGTAGTCGTGCCCGCCGCTCCGCGTGCGGATCGGCATGCCAAACATTCTGCTGCATAGAACTGCAGCCTGGACTTGGGACTCATCCGTCGGCGAGACGATGAGGACGGGCTTCGGGGTGGCGGCGGTGGTGAACCGGGGTGTTTTGGAGGGAGGAAAGCAGGAGGGAGGAGTAGGAGGGGGTGTTAGGGCCGTGGATGATCTCGGAGAGGTTGGTGGTCGGCGAGGTATGCCATGAGAAACACTGGAGGAAGCTCTCATGGACTGGATCAGGATCAGCTAAACATAGTTGAACAAGAAGAAGAAGAAGAAGAAGAAGAAGAACAAGAGTCAAGTAGAATGATCCCATTAGTACTACTCTCTACGACCAAGGTAAGTTGTTTGAAGGATAATTTTCACTTCAATGGGGGTATTTATCCATGAAAATTGATGATGGAATCTCTCTTCACATGCAAGGCCAGCAACCTAGACCCATAAAGCTAATTTGACTGTAGTGTTTAATTACAACTCTGAGATGATAGATTAATGAAGGGTGGGTATATGCTTGTTGAGTTCACGGGGAGGAACAGGGAGGCGTGGAAGGAACCAAAGTGGCAGCAGTGGCGTTAAAGGCAAACCAACAAAACTTTAAAGACAAAGGATAAGTTGATCTTGGGGGACGCATGCAGCATGCTTAACTTAAGGAGCCGATTGCGGTCACCATCTACTTTCTTTTAAGATCTAACATTAGTAAAAGTAGCGTTTATAAGATTTTCTTTTAAAGATCAT
>CAWUCF010000118.1:0-16315 GCA_963920575.1 Narthecium ossifragum | reverse complement strand
GCCGCAAAACTGCGAAGTAACTACCAACATTGGTAGTTACTTCGCATAAAAATTGTACTTACTTCACCTCCTAACCGCCTCCAGTCACCTCCAGCAACCTCCCACGGCGGATCCTGCCTCCAGCCGCCACCGGCGTCCCCGGGTACGCTCCAGCTCCGCCACCGACATCCCCCGCCACAATCCCCGGCTCAAAAACTGTGAAGTAACTACCAATTTCGCCTAAATTATAGTTACTTCACCTCCAGCCGCCTCCAGTCACCTCCAGCCACCAAAAACTGGGAAGTAACTACCAATTTTGGTAGTTACTTCCCATAAAACCGACTCCAGCCACCTCCAGTCACCTCCAGTCACCTCCAGCCGCCTCCAGTCGCCTCAAAAAACTGGGAAGTAACTACCAATTTTGGTAGTTACTTCCCATAAAACCAACTCCAGCCACCTCCAGCCGCCTCCAAAACTGGGAAGTAACTACCAATTTTGGTAGTTACTTCCCATAAAACCAACTTCAGCCACCTCCAGCCGCCTCCAAAACTGGGAAGTAACTACCAATTTTGGTAGTTACTTCCCACCTCCAGCCGCCTCCAAAAACTGGGAAGTAACTACCAATTTTGGTAGTTACTTCACCTCCAGCTGCCTCCACCCGACACCGGCGTCCCCGGTCCCCTCCAGCTCCGCCACCGGCGTCCCCCGCCACATTTCGCGGCTTCAAAACTGGGAAGTAACTACCAAAATTGGTAGTTACTTCGCATAAAATTGTAGATACTTTGCAAAAAAATTGTATTTTGAGAAGTAACCACCAAAATTGATAATTACTTCGCATAATTGTTGCTCCTAAAAAAATTCCAATTTTTCTACAATTTTATACCATTTTTCTCAATTTTTCGAGCAATTTTTTAATTTAAAGTATTTTTTTTCTAATTTAAAGTATTTTTTTTTGCCATTAATTGCTGCAATAATGCATGCATCCAGTCATTAAAGTAGGAAACATGCATTAATGGATCCAAAAAACTATAGCTTTTATGGATTGGGAATGGGTGCATGCATTAATGCCATCCACCCATTCCCAATCCATAATAATTAATGCTAAAGGTGGCTGCCATAATAGAAGGGTAGCTTAGGTATAAAAAATTTCTAACTTTCAAAAAAGGGACTAAAACACTTAAGATCTTATAAGAAGACTGAAAGCAAAAAACTTCTACAAACTAGACTAAACAGCAATTTCCCGTAAATTAAATGAGGTGTGGTTTTAGATATGTGCCTGCCTTTGATGATGATGATATATATATAATGAGGAAGGGTTATGAAATCAACCTTGGCTTCAATTATCCATAAGACTAGACCTTTAGCTCCTGCAGGTAACAAGGAGAGCCTGTAATCCACCTCAGGTGGGAAGTACTAAAGAAAGAAAGAATTTAGAGTCTCAGCTCAACGTGAGACCGAGAGGATTTCATAATATATAGAGATAAAGTACATGTAGATTTGCAATCTCTCTCTATTTTGGCACTATTACAATAAAAGCAGTTCTCTATTATTGGCAGTGAGATAACTTGAAAGGATGCATCTTGATTGATCTGATTTGCTTCTTCTTTATCTGGTTGCATCTTGATTGATCTGATTTGATTTCTTCTTCTTTATCTGGCTGTGATTCCATTTGACTAGATAGCTGGAAATCCCTTTGAGTATCATATAGTTGGATTTCCTTTTGAAGTGATGTACCATAATTGTTAGGTTTGAATTGTCTTTGAATCACACCTGTCACATTACATGCCTCTCCTTGAACCTGCTGGTGTCTAGTTGTTGGCTTCACCTTATCTCTCCATGTTACGTGGCCTTCAACTTGACATGGTGCTTTAATACCCTCCCTCAAGTTGTGGCGGGGCTTGAGACACAACTTGCTGCGGAGATAATATAATGCTGATTTTGAGAGAGGCTTTGTAAAGATATCAGCGAACTGATTCGCAGAGGGGACATGCCGTGTGATGATGTCGCTCAAATGTGTCACGCACAGCGGTCGCGGTGCAGTACAGCATAAGAGAGGTCGAATCCCACAGAGAGACAAGCAGGAAAGATCCAGAAACACAGATAACAATGAGTTGAAAACAATCAAGAGCGATGAAAGTTAAGAAAATAGATCGAAGATGTGATGATAAGATAAAGTTAACGAAAGAAATCAAGATTTGAATGAGGCTAGGCTTCAGGAATCACTTCACCCGGATTTAGGTTTTTCTCTTCTCAACGGTTCATATGATACTCAGTTAAGGGATTCACATCCCAATCGCCTTAACCGGAAGATATAGAATTATGAATCTGGTAAAATATAAATGTCTCTTCCTATGACTGGTTCTTCCTTTTTATAGTCCTAACTTCATCCAACCAAACCTAAGAATACACGATACCGGCTGTCACTACAGGCAACGCGCAGCAAAAGTTCATCGGGACAAAGCCCTAACTCTAATCGGATCTCTAAGAATACACAATACCAACTCTCACAATCGGCAATGCATAGCAAAGATCTCTCGGTATAGAGCCCCAACCTTATCTAACCAGATCCCTAAGAATATACAATACCAGCTGTCACTACGGGCAATGCATAGCAAAGGTCTCACGAGACTCGGTAGGAGAATCAAAGGAGATAACTATGGGATCACAATATCATAAAAGAAGCATGACTGGATTTATAATAATGTTTAACCACAAAGCAATCTGTGAAGATCCAATACATAAGAAGAGTTTAACAATAAAGATTAAAAACATGAACCATCGTTGGAGAAGAAACCCTAATCCTCGCTAGATCATCCGTCCGCCATGCCCGTGGATTACTCGGCCATGGATGGAGATTCCTTCATCTTCTTCCCTTGAGAAACACCCAGAAAAGAGCCTCCAAAAACGTCCAAGAAGTCCCCTTTGAGTAACCCTAAGTTTCCTATTTATAGGGTCCAAGAATTAGCAAACTCGGGTTAAGTTTAAACCCGTTATACGCCCCTGGCTGATCTGGCGGTCGACCGTGAGACCCTGACGGTCGACCGGCAACTGTTCATAATAATTCGAAAGAGCGACGGTCGATCTTCGCATCGACCCTGCGAAGTATTTTCATTGACAGAGGCTGACGGTCGATGCCACGGTCGAAGCGACGGTCGACCGTGGCATCTTACGGTGGATCTTGAGGATTTTTGAGCTCCACGGTCGATCCTGAGGGTTTGACGGTCGACCGTGAAGGTCTCACGGTCGACCGTGATGATTTTCGGGCGCGACGGTCGATGCCGCGGATGATGCGACGGTCGACCGTCACTATTCACTCAGCAATGCGCACTGGTACGAAAAATATTGTAACTTCCTCTCGAAAACTCGGAATCACGAACCGTAAAATTCTCCAAAATCTAGACTTCAAGAGCTTTCCAATCATATATGGTACATCATCTGATTCTTCATGAGCAGGTACAGATTAATTTTTGAAGTTGATCCATATACTCTTTTCAGCTTCTTTTAACCCCAATTTCCTGCATTTTCCAAACAACCATGTGAAGCAACATATAGATATAAAAATAGTAATAAAGATGCTGATTAAGGATAATAATCTAGCAATTGAGATGGTTTTAAAGTTGTTCAGAGTGCACTTTCATGCACTCATCATGTGACAAGCTGACCAAGTGCAACTCGCTCCCGAACAAAATGATAATCAAGTTCAATGTGTTTGCTTCTAGCATGGAATACTGGGTTAACTGTCATGTATAGTGCACTCAGATTGTCGCAAAATAGGATTGGTGGAGACCGGAGAGGGATACGGAGATCACGAAGGATGAAGGTGAGCCATGTGAGCTCAGCTGTGGTATGCGCCATGGACCGATATTCAGCTTCAGTACTTGATCGAGACACAGTGTTTTGCTTTTTGGCACACCATGAGATAAGATTTCGTCCAAGAAACGTGCAATATCCGGTGGTAGAACGCCTACTTGTGGGACAACCTGCCCAATCTGCATCAGAAAAGCCAACGAGATCAAGTGTGGATTGTGAGGAAAAATGCAATCCAAGATGAAGTGTCCCTTTAACATAGCGCAGGATGCGTCGCACCATTTTTAAGTGGGAACTACAAGGAGCATGCATAAACTGTGAGACAAGATTGACACTAAATGTAAGATCTGGTCGTGTTAGTGTTAAATATTGAAGTGCTCCTACTATACTGCGATAGAAACTAGGGTCGTCAAGAGGCGTATCATCCTTGAGACCATTAGTTTTAGTTTCCAATGGAGTGCTCATTGGTTTACAATCAGTCATTTGAGTTTTGTCCAAAATCGTGAGAGCATAATGAGTTTGAGACAAATGCAAACCATCCAAGGTAGGCGTAACTTCCATGCCAAGGAAGTGGTGAATAATGCCAAGGTCCTTCATTGCAAATTCATGGTGAAGGACGTCAACAAATTGGGTCATGAAGGATGGGTTGGAACCTGTAAGCAACATGTCATCAACATAAAGTAATAAAATTAAAACCCCATGAGATGAATGAAAAATGAATAAGGATGGATCTGCTAAGCTACAAAAGAACCCAAATTGTAAGAGAAATGAGCTGAAACGATCAAACCATGCTCGAGGTGCCTGTTTTAATCCATACAGGGCTCTCTCAAGTTTGCAAACATGTGCGGGGTGAGAGGGATCAGCTAGACCAGGAGGTTGAGTCATGTAGATATCCTCTGTTATCCGGCCATGCAAAAAAGCATTTTTGACGTCCAACTGTCTAATTTCCCAATGATTAACGAGAGCAAGGCTAATGACCACTCGGATAGTCCCGGGCTTAATGACTGGGGAAAAAGTTTCGGAGTAGTCGATGCCGTCCACTTGATGGTATCCTTTTGCGACGAGCCGCGCTTTAAGACGATCAAGAGTGCCATCGGGCTTTAATTTTGACTTAAATACCCATTTCGATCCTATGACATGCATCTCTGGTGTACGTGGCACTAGTTTCCAGGTTTGATTGTGGTTTAGTGCATCAAGTTCTTCGATCATAGCATTATGCCATCCAGGATGTTGGAGAGCCGCTTTAACATTTCGAGGCTCATGTGGTATGTCATGTCGAGATATCTGCAAAGCATATTTGGGATTTGGTTTAGTGATGCCATCTTTGAGTCTCGTCACCATGTGATGTGTTGTAGAAGTAGCACTTGATGGTGTTGTTGGAGTAGAAGTGGGACTCTCAATGGAGTTGTCAAGGCCACAAGGTAACCTTGGTGCAGGAACAAAATTCTGCTTATCCAGTAAGGGCGGTTCTTGCTCAGCAGGTGAGGTAGCAAGAGAGTTAGTTGGCGCAGACATCAGAATATGTGGATCAGCTGAGGATCTTGAGAAGTCGATGTTGGGATGCATGTTAGGTGTAATCTCGTCACGGTCAAGATGTGATCTATCAAAAACAAGATTCTCAATTGGTTCACCGTTGTCGAAGTCGACATTTGAGGTATGATTTGCATGGCTCAGCAAGTCTGGTGGAGTGGGTGAGGTGATAGGAAAATCCACGTGATCACCAAGACTTGATGTAGGGTCCTGTAAGGACAACGATAATTTATCAGAAAGAGTGCTTGTTGAATCAATCCAATCATTAAATTCAGTAATATTAAAGCAAGGATTAATGATTGGATATTGATTGTCTGCCAATTTGTATGGAAATAAATTTTCTGAGAAGGCAACATGACGAGAAATGAAGAATTTGCGACTTGGTGGATGATAGCATCTATAGCCTTTATAATTTTCACTGTAACCTGCAAAGACACAAGGAAGTGTTTTAGAATCAAATTTGTTTTTTTTCCTGTCCCATGTATAAGGATAACATCGTGAGCC
The DNA here is from genome assembly GCA_963920575.1 of Narthecium ossifragum. NCBI lineage: Eukaryota > Viridiplantae > Streptophyta > Magnoliopsida > Dioscoreales > Nartheciaceae > Narthecium > Narthecium ossifragum. The sequence continues at coordinate 10,495 of CAWUCF010000118.1, read as the reverse complement.
AAAAACTCGTAAGCATGAATAATCTGGATGCCTATTATGAACTCTAAAATAAGGAGTATCAAACTCAATAGCTGAAGATGGCAATCTGTTCATTAAAAAAACTGCAGTATGAAAGGCTTCCACCCAGAATTGTCTTGGAACACCACTGTGAAAGAGCATTGTAATACCAAGTTCTCTTATTACACGATGTCGGCGTTCGACTGATCCTGTTTGTTGCGGAGTATGTGGACAAGAGATCTGATGAATTATTCCTTCATTCTTAAAATGCGCAGTCAATGTGGAATTTAAAAATTCACCGCCGCCATCCGAATGGAAGATTTTGATCTTCTTGTCAAATTGCCTGTGCACATAGCGCTCAAAAGCAATATAAGCAGAGGTGAAATCAGATTTAAGACGTAGAGGAATAATCCAACAATATTTGGAATAGTCATCAACAATACAAGCATAATAGTGAAAGTTTCCAATAGATTGGATTGGTGTGCTGGACCCCACAGATCACAATGGATCTTGTCAAACAAAGCAGAACTAACAGACTCAGATTGAGAAAAAGGGAGTTTGCTTAATTTTCCTAATTGGCAACTCTCACACAGAGTAGTCTTTTTATTAGTACCAGTACTTTTAATTAAACCCTTAGACTTCAAAAGTCTAACAGCTGACATTTGTGGATGACCAAGCCTTTGATGCCACACCTCCTCCGTGGTAGTAGTGAACCTTTTTGAAAAGTGAGTTTCTGGAGGAGGTGACAATACGTATAGATCACCCTTGCGATGCCCGGTCATCAAGACTCGATCTGTCTCTCGCTCCTTGATACAAAAATTCGCATTAGAGAATTCACAATTCAAAGAAAATTGATCAGTAAGTTGACTGACTGATAATAAATTGCGAGCTAAAGATGGAACTAGCAAAACGTCACGCAACATCAATTTTCCTTTACCATTTGTGACTAATGTGTCGCCAACAGCTGTAATGGAAAGAGCATGTCCATTACCAACAAGCACTGAGTCAGTTCCTAAATATGAGCGTAAATTGAATAAAAGTTTAGAATTACCGGTCATGTGATTTGAGGCACCTGTATCGGTCATCCATTCAGTGTCTTGCACAGATGTATCAAGAGTAAGAGCAGCAAGAGCAGAAGGAATTTCTTCAGATTGAATTGGTTTATCCTTATACCAGCAAATGGTTGCAATGTGACCAATCTTGCCACAAACTTGGCACTTTTCATTACGGTAGCGCTCTCGCTCTTGAGGTGTCATGCGACGAAGGCGAGTGCCATCGGGAAGGGTAGGTGCGGTTGAGGGTTGATTCTCATTTCTAGAACCAGAAGCATTTGTATTTGTGGGTTGGAATCCTCGACCTCTAGAGGTAAAATCATTCCCAGAGGAACGATTGTTGTATCCGCCTTGCTGATTTCTTTGGCGTTGACCATAGAATGCAAGATGTTGAGGCTCATGCCATTGAACACGTTGTTCATAGCCTTGGAGTAAGGAAACAAGCTCAGAGTACGGGGGCATAGGAGGTTTCAACATTGTGGTGGTGAAGGTCTCATACCGTGGACCTAGACTTGTGAGGAGATAATAAACCTTCTCTCGATCTTGAACGGGATGACCAATTGCTGCGAGACTGTCGCACAATTTTTTGAAATGACGAAGATGCTCAGTTAAGGGAGTTGTAGCATCTTTCTTGAGATAAGTCAGTTGTTGGCGCAATGTAAATTCCCTCTCCTGGGAATCTTGGGCATAGGCATCTTGGAGTCCTTCCCAAACTTGCTGGGCAGTTTGAAGCCCTACAACTAAACCAAGAGCTTCCTCTGTCAGGGTGCCGATAATCCACCCTCGAAGTAAGCGATCTGATTTTATCCACTTGAGGTAGTCGTCACTGAACTTGGGTTTGTCTGTTTTTGAAGTCTCTGGAGTATACATGGTTGGTGTTTCCATGTCTCCATTGAGATGATCAAAGAGATCTTGGCTTTCAGCAAGTGCAATAACTTGCTCGCGCCAAAGTGGATAATTTTCGGAGTTGAGTTTAAGGTTGACGAAGTTGCTGACATTGAGAGAGATCGTGGCCATTTGATGTAGCGGAAGAATGGAACTCTCGTATCTCACAATGGCTCTGGTACCATAAAGAAAGAAAGAATTTAGAGTCTCAGCTCAACGTGAGACCGAGAGGATTTCATAATATATAGAGATAAAGTACATGTAGATTTGCAATCTCTCTCTATTTTGGCACTATTACAATAAAAGCAGTTCTCTATTTTTGGCAGTGAGATAACTTGAAAGGATGCATCTTGATTGATATGATTTGATTGCTTCTTCTTTATCTGGCTGCATCTTGATTGATCTGATTTGCTTCTTCTTTATCTGGTTGCATCTTGATTGATCTGATTTGATTCCTTCTTCTTTATCTAGCTATGATTCCATTTGACTAGATAGCTGGAAATCCCTTTGAGTATCATATAGTTGGATTTCCTTTTGAAGTGATGTACCATAATTGTTAGGTTTGAATTGTCTTTAATCACACCTGTCACATTACATGCCTCTCCTTGAACCTGCTGGTGTCTAGTTGTTGGCTTCACCTTATCTCTCCATGTTACGTGGCCTTCAACTTGACATGGTGCTTTAATAAGTACCATCTTGCTATGGGTTGCCTTCCAAGATGGGGCTGCAGTTGACAGCTTCAACCAGTTAGCTAGAATTAAGTAAGACACCCCTATGATTCTCGAATTACTATGAATTGTTGTTGGTCTTGTACAACAATTCATTTTGATTTCAAAGTAGCTGTAAATGTTCATATACTCAAGTTGTCGGAATTTGTCCTGCAATCGAAATGAGCATGAATCACAGACTGGAATCGATGAGCGGCCTCGGCCTCGATGGAGGCTGTTCGAACTCAGAACGTCTGCTAGCTCTAATATCTTTCATTCTAATCACAAATTTTCCCATTACGTTAATATGATGAAAGAGGGTGAATTTGATTACTATGGTATTCATACGTAACAGAAATGCATTACACTTGTTATGAACAACTTGGGCTCAAATCAGAGACTTGTTTCGCTCTTTTAATTGGAGAAATCTCCTCCTAAATTGCTAAACTATCCATAATCTATAGATGATCCATCAACAGAAAGCAACTAACATCACCATGAAGTATGACAGCGTGATCATAGAGTACATCTAAACAGCAGGGGAAATGTAGCTACGTAGAGGGCAGACAGGGTGGATCTTGGTGAGGGTGGTCTCAGGATCGCCGAGGCCGCGAGCCGAGAGGTCGAGGAATTGATACCCCTGATATATAAGCCGATTGAGGTACCTCCCCTCGTATCCACCCTCGTGTGGCGGGTAGATCGCCAGAGCCTTGTGCCGCTCTACGTCGCCGAGCCACCGCCCCAAGTCCGGCTTAACCAGGTCTCCGCCGATCAAATCAGCGATGCCACACTTCACGCGACTAGCCGATAGGCTCCAGCTCCGCCGCCTGAAACCGCCGGAAGATGAAGGGAGCGGCGGGGCCAGGCGGAGCGCGGCGGCGGTGGACGTTGTCATGGGTTCGGTTTTCGTTTGTGCTTGTGTTTTGGATTTGGAGGGAGCCCCTTGCGGTTGGGAGTGAGGATAAGGCGCGAAGGCTTGGTTAGCCGGTGTGGACCGTTAGGGGATTATTTAGATCCATGGGCTAGTACTTATTAGAGGTGGCCCAGGCCTGGTACGGGAGAGCCAAAATCTGAACCCAGGCCCATGATACTGTTACTAGGCCCATAATTAAGTTCGAGAAGTGATCCATATGGTATTTATATTCTAGGAGTTAAAAAAGGATATTGCACCAACGAGTAGGGGTGTCCAAAAAAGCCTAAATGGCCGGCACAGTACGGGTCCGGCCCGGGCCCACTAGGGCTGTAGCCTGGTCCGGCCCGGGTGTTGGCCCTACTGGACCGGGGTGATATGGGTTAAGGGCCGGATCAGGGCCCCTTGGTCAAAAACCCAGTCCGACCCCGCCCGGGTTTTAAAAAAGGGCTAAAGAAGGATGACGCCCCACGGCGTCGTGACGGTGAGGCGGGCGAGGCCGAAGGAGACGGAGAGGGAGTAGGACTCGTCCACGCCGTTGCGGAGGGGTCAGCGACGATGATGGCGAGGGTCAGCATGGGGGAGTCGCGGGTGTAGTTGAGGGAGGAGGCCGCGAGAGAGGGGGGGGGCATAGCTTGAGCTTGGGGATTTCATCGGAGGAGTTGAAGGGACGATGGAGGAGCCGCTAGCTCTCCCCCACCCCTCGGATCTAAGTCCAGCGGTGGGCTCACTCTCCGATCTGGAAGCCAATCTCCATAGTCGGTGCTCCGATCTTGAGGCCTCCCTCGTCGATCTCGACCGAAAGCTCTCCGCTACGATCGCGGACCATGCCTCCCAATCCTCTAACGCTCGCGGCCTCCTCAGCACTGCCGCCTCTGGCCTCGCCGATGTCCGGTCTAATGTCTCCATTGCCCTTGAGGTCTCTTCTATGCTCAAATGGCCGCAAGGGAGGGGCGAAGAGGCACAGGAAGGTGCTGAGGGACAACATCCAGGGGATCACGAAGGAGGCGATCCGGAGGCTAGCGACGTGAGGCGGGGGTGAAGCAGATCAGCGGGCTCATCTACAAGGAGATGCGTGGGGTCCTCAAGATAATCCTAGAGATAGGGGTGTCTAACCAGGCCGGCCAGGTCCAACTTGGTCTTCAAACCGGGCAGCATCATGCCTAGGCGGGACCAGGTGGAAGGCCTATTAGGCTCGGCACTGGCCCGGCCCGGTCTAGATGATTACAAGGGTCGCACCGGGTATTATGGAGATCAAGCGGTGGACGAGTCTTATGGAAGATCTACGGCTGGCGAGTGTTGGCGTGGAGCCAAGACTGCGGAGCCAAGACTGCAAGAGCGCCTCGCGATCTCAAGATCTCGCGTTCTCACGAGCGTATTGGAGGGGCCCACACATACATGAAACACTCGTTTGAAGACCAAGCTGACCTTCATCAATTGATCCCACGTGAAGACCAAGTAGCTCCAGCATGACGTCTCTCATCGAGTTAATGCTCTCGTGAGGGCTATAATCTAGGGTTTTTGGGTGTGCTTGTGTACTTTTGTGAGGGTTATGATGGCAATTGTGAGAGGTGTGAGAGTAGATAATCCGAAATAGAGATCATCTGCCCATGGGCAGGCCCATGAGTAGGCTGCACCGGGTTCTAGCGCGGGCAGCCCACAAGAATGTTTCTAAAGGAGGTTTACTAGTTTAGTCTAGCCCATTCAAAACAAAAGTCTGACCCATGAGATAAGTCTAGCCCATTCAAAACAAATGTCTAACTCACAAGATAAGTCTAGTCCATCCAAAACAAAAGTCTAACCCACGAGATAAGTTTAGCCTAGTCCAACAAGGACACTGAATACAGGAGAGAGAGAGAGAGAGAGAGAGAGAGAGAGAGAGAGAGCAAGCTATAAAGCTTCGAGATTGTGCCATCAGTTCCATCAGTTCTCTGGCCGCGACTGCTAGCTTAGAGAGAGCCATTGTTGGAGTAACGGTTTGGTTGGTTTTACACACCCATAATTTATTCGATACTTTATTTCTATGAAAAGTTCTCTAATTTTTTCAACTTTTTTCCTTTCTTGTAGACTTGGTTTTACACACCCATAACATGTTCCATACTTTGTTTCTATGAAAAGTTCTTCAATTTTTCCAAATTTTTTTCCTTTCTTGTAAGTATTCTATTTGGCCCAAAAAGAGGTAAAAGAAAACCAAATTGCTCCCAAGAAGTTCATGGTCTTGCGAATCTTGAAAAGGAAATTGCTTTCGAGGTCCTTATTTGTTTATATCTTGTTTGTGTGTGTGTGTGTGTGTGCAGGACCCTGATCTATATCATGATTGTTCTTGATGAGCCTCTCAACAAAGCTAGGACCTTGATTTATCCACCAGTGAAAGGACCATCCAAACTTGGAGATAACTTACTTGTTTAGCTGAGATTGTGGATAAGGAACACAAAAGGCTTCTTGCGCAGAAGTCCATAATTGAGAAACACAAGGAGGAGCATGGAAGACAGATGCTTGAGATGGTACTCTACAATGTCTTTTTTCACAAATACATTAATATTTTTGTTTTCTTGATTGTCAAATTGGTTGGAATCTAACAATTGACAAAACATTTGGAATGAACTTGAGGAAGAATAAAAAAACCATACTGATTTCTACTGCTTTAGATAGCACTAGGATCCTTTTCCTTTTATGATGTAGGTTCTTTTGAATACATCTTAAGCATTTTTTTAATACCAAAATGATGCTATTTCTTTGTCGATATTCGACTATTTGGAACCTTAATGGAATTTATATTTTGTCAAAACAATAGCTCTTACTGCTATTGTGGAATGAAGCAAGGCAGCCCGGGCGTACTTCAAATCCTGGGTCCGCCCCCTGCATCTGCCTCTACTAGAGTTAAGGTTTTGTAATCTCTCCATTATATTGAAGAGCTTCTGATTGCCCATGATCTTTTCTTCTCAGTTATTTGCTGAGAGGTTTTTTCACGTAAATCCTTGTGTCTTTTTATTAATTTTCTTTTCTTCTTATTTGATTGTCTTTTACGCTGCATCCGGTCAATTTTTGACGCATCTCTGGTGTCACCAGGACCAGCCCTTGTTTGGCAACTGGGGTTAAGGGGAGTTATTTTTTAAAAAAATCCATTTGTTTTTTGATTTATCAGTTAAGGGACATACTTGTGTTTCTTTACAAAACAAGTCCAAAACATAATTCCCGATCCAAATTACCCTGGTCAACTCAGCTTGATTGCCACGTCACCCATCCACCCTCGGGCTCCCATGCGTCGCCCCGTCCACCGTTGACATCGCCCGGCCTCCTCTCCTCTCCTCTCCTCTCTCTCTCTCTCTCCCGCCGGCCTCTCTCTCTCCCGGGCTCCCATGCACGCCGTCCTCCCTCGACGTCGCCCCGTCCACCGTCGACGTCGCTCCGTCCACCGTCGACGTCGCCCGGCCTCCTCTCCTCTCTCTCTCTCTCCCGCCGGCCTCTCTCTCTCTCCCTCCGGCCTCTCTCTCCCACACTCCCATGCACGCTGTCCTCCCTCGACGTCTCCCCGTCCACCATCGACGTTGCTCGGCCTCCTCTCCTCTCTCTCTCTCTCCCGCGCTCCCATGCACGATGTCCTCCCTCGATGTCTCCCCGACCACCGTCGACGTCGCCCAGCCTCCTCTCCTCTCTCTCTCTCTCTCCCGCCGGCCTCTCTCTCTCCCGCGCTCCCATGCACGCCGTCCTCCCTCGACGTCGCCCCGTCCACCATTGACGTCACTCGGCCTCCTCTCCCCTCTCTCTCTCTCCCGCGCTCCCATGCACGGGTCCTCAGGGTCATGCTCGCCGCCGAGTTCTACATGCAGCCGCCGGGCGACTCGTTCACCCGGCGGTCCACCTTCGACTCGGACTTGGCCGGCCGCGTGCCAGTGTTCTTCTTGGGCAACTCCTTCACCCGGCGGCGAGCATGACGTCAGCATTTAAATCATTTAAAGCATGACGTCAGCATGTTTTGTGTGCATGGCCCCAATGTACACAGGACATTTCTCTTTTCTCCTCCATCCACTCTCTCCCATGCATGCCTCCCGCACTCTCGTGCTCCCATACACGCCGCCCGCTCTCTCTCTCTCTCCCATGCATGCCACCAAAAGGGGTGCGCCAAGCTCCCAACCGTGAGGACGGAGCTTGACGCCGTTGCGATCTTCGGTGAGGACTTGGGGCGGGGACGCGCGCCGGCAATGGATCTCGGGGCAAGGGCTGACAGTGGTTGGTCGGGATCGGGGTCAAAGGTGCAGGGGATCGGGATCGAGATTAGAGGTGAGTGGGTGACGGCGCATGGGAGAGCGCGGTTGGCATGGGAACCCGCCGGTGGCGACGAGAGAGAGAGAGAGAGAGAGCGCGGGTGGCATGCGAGGGCGGGGCATGCGAGAGCGCAGTTGGCGGTGCGCATGGGAACCCGCGGTTGGCGGCGCGCATGGGAGCCCGTGGGCGGGGGCGCATGGATCACGTAGGTGGATGGGGCAACGTCGAGGGTGGACAGGCTCCTCCTCTTCTCTGCTTCTCTGGCTCCTCGTCCCCTCTCTCTTTCTCTCCTCCCTCCTCCTCTGTTCCTCTCCTCTTTCCCTCTCTCCTCCTCTGTTTCTCTCTCTCTCTTTCCTCCCTCTTCCTCTGTTTCTCTCCTCTTTCCCTCCCCTCTCTCTCCGTCAACGGCGACCTCAACCCCCGAGCTCGACCGCCGCCCCTTTCCTCCTTCCCCGACGAAACCCCTCCCGCAGCCCCTTTCCTCCTTCCCCAGCGAAGTCGCGGCCACTCGCGGCTCCTCCTCTCCATCCCAACACCATCACGACCTCCCTGAGGTCCTCCACACCGACGAGACTCTTTGCAGTCATCGGCATCCCCACTCCAAGCTCTATCGCCACCAAGATCCTCCGCCCACTTCGTATCCAACACCCCGTCTTCCCCGATGGCTCTCATTGACGGACCTCGACGCCACCCGACGAAGCTCGACCCCCTCCTGTTCTCTCCTCCCCTCTTCTCCGGCTCGTCCTCCCCTACGCCTCCGGCTCCGTCGCCTCTTACCCTCCGACTCCGGCTTCTCCTCTTCTCTTCTTCTCCTCTTCCACCTCCACCCGGACTCCTCTTCTCCTCTTCTACCTCCAACCGGACTCCTCTTCCTCCACCTTCTCCCACTCAAACACCGCACGACGAAGCTCGACGTCGTCCGCTGCCCTCCTCGCCGCAAGACTCACCCCAAGCTCTCTCCTTCATTTCAGATCCGGCATCGCTCCACCGAGATCCCAGGGCGAGTCGCGGGTGAGCTGCGAGCGAGCTGACAAGGAAAAAGGAAGGAGAGAGATTTGAGGGAAGAAGAGAGTGGGTGATGTGGCAACCAAGCTGAGTTGGCCAGGGGTAATTTGTGTCGGAAATTATGTTTTAGACTTGTTTTGTAAAGAAACACAAGAATGTCCCTTAATTGATAAATCAAAAACAAATGGATTTTTTTAAAAAATAACTCGGTTAAGGGGGTTACCCCCATTTTATCCCTATTTTTTCACCAAATACCAAAATAATGATTACGATGTTACTACTATTCCACTTTCCACATTCCTCTCTACTTTTTTTTATTCCCATTTCTTACCCCCACTTTTTCTAACCCCATATTCCTCTTAACCCCCTTAACCCTAACCCCAGACAAACCCCAAACGCCATCATTATTCACTTAGATGAAATCGCTCCACTTGAGTCATGCTTTCCGGGAACAGCCACCACCCCAACTTTTCATGCATACAAGGAAAGCATACAAAAGAAGCCCATGCATGCAAACTTCTCATGCTTTACTCTTTCTCCTCATGCAAGTATCGGTTCCTTACGGTATCATCCATGAGATATCCCAAGGCAAAGACGAAAAAGAAGCAAAAAGGAAAAGTAGTTGTTTTATTGTATATGGGCCTGTGAAAGTAATCATATAGTGCAAATTAAGCTTGCTTCAAAGACTCCTCTTCTGACAATATCGGACTTGCCAAAGACCAAAGCAACAAACTTCCCTCTTCCCAGCTAAGGTGCTATTTGGTCCTGTTTGTGAGCTCTATCGGGGGTATTCTTAATTTATTGCACTCGGTTGTAGGAAAATTTTAACTTGGGTCCTATATATAGCTCAAAATATCAATTAAGGCCCTCGAAGTTTCAAAACTTTTGATTGCTCGATGATTGATGCCGTTGTTTTAGTTAGATTGCCACTCATCAGGACTAAATTGAGATTTTTGAAAACTTTTGGCCCGTAGTTGATGCCTTTTGCATTATGTGTTATTTACATATTCCCTTCAAAAGTTCAAATTTACATATTTCATCCTAAATTTTTCATCTTTACACAGATCCCCTTGAAATTCTTTATCTTTTACAAATTTATCCTGCCGTCCTGATCTGTCGACTAAACTAACTTGACCATGGTTAAAAGTAAAACCATGCTTCGGAAATGCCTTAAATACCACCCATTCATTAATACCTATATTAGCTAAGTTATAATAGCACCCTACAATAATTTCGGTTCGATTCGGTTCAGTTCATATATAAGGTCGGTTCGGTTAGGTTCTTTAGAAACTGGATCGAAAAAAATTCGGTTATGGACTGAGAACCGAATCGAGAAGCGAACCGAGAACCGAATGCTCACCTCTACCAGAGAATTCGAATATTTTTAAGTAAAGTACGTACCTTCGCAAACGATTTTATTTGGAATAGTCCTAGAATATTTCATTCCTATTTAACCATAGGGGGCAATATGTTAATAGTTAAGATTTTCAGGGGTGCTTGTGTAAATAGAAAGATTTCAAGGTGAAATACGTAAATTAGAACTTTTATAGGGGGTAATATGTAAATAACCCTAGAATTATATAAGAGCCAATTCCTAAAAAATTTAGGATAGTTAAAAATATATGAACCAGAGAATTCGGATATTGTTGACACACTTGATTTTTAGGATAGTT
>CAWUCF010000117.1:0-18419 GCA_963920575.1 Narthecium ossifragum | reverse complement strand
TGCCCCGGCTGCCCGCACAGGTAGCAAGTGGGTGTCGCGCCGACAGGCTGCCGTCCCTGGTCTCCCCCTGACGAAGCCTGCCCAGATGGCCCGGCCGTCAGTAGAAACGGGGCTGGTGGGCTCGGTAGTGGCTCCTGGTACTGCGGTGCACGCTGCGGCCGATGCTGAAAGGGCCGCTGACGCCACGGCTGCCCCCTACCGAACCCCCCTCTGCCCTGGGGCCTCTGCTGCTGTGAGCTGGTAGAGACTGCCGGTGGAACTGCCCGGTGTCTCTCGTCCTGCGACTGCGCCTCCACAACTAAGGCGCAGTTTAGAACTGCTGAGTGCGTCTGGAAGCGGTGGGAACACGTCTAGCGCCTGATCTCTGGACGAAGACCCCACTCAAACTGCCGTGCCCTGGCCACTGGATCTGCAGCCACTGCCCCCGCAAAACGGACCAAGTGCGTGAACCGGGTGGCATACTGCTGCACGGTGCGAGAACCCTGCAAGAGGGACTGGTACTCGCGAGACAAGGCATCACGCGTACTCTCCGGGAAGTACGCATCCAAGAACAACGCCGTGAACTCCTCTCACGTCGGCTCCTCTCCGCCACTGATGTGCTGGCCAGTGCACCACCAGTCAAGGGCGTCACCATCGAGCTGGAACGCCGCGAGGGTGACCCGGATCCGGTCATCCCCGACGAAGAGAGCGTCGAGAACGCGCGTGACTCCTCGGAGCCAGCCGTCTGCCGTGGTCAGATCTCCAGTGTCACCGCTGAACCTAGGCGGGTTCAGCCGCTGGAAGTCCATCATGACCCCTGCCGCGGCCCGCCCGTCGACTGGAGCGAGGACCCCCTCCTCGGCGAGAGGGGCCTCCTCCCGTACGACCGCAACCGTCGCCGGTGATGGCTCAGTCCGTCGAGCTCTGACCGCCCTGACAGGTGTTACCCTGTCTGGTTGAGCGGGCCGACCAGGTCGTGCCCCACCTCGACCAACAATCGAAGGTCGGTCTCGAGCTCCCGCCATCTGTGCAATCACCTACGACAACGAGCGTTCACTCGTCAGAAGCCGCCAAAAACAAGGCAACATAAACAGAAAGCGGAAAAACACAACACATCAAAAGGAGCATGCACGGATGTTCTAGACATAGAACTAACCCATTCTACGCTCAATCTCAACCGAATCCTGAACCTAAACCCTGGGATCTACAACCTATGCTCTGATACCAAGCTGTCGCGCCCCGACCCGCGAAAGCCCAACCGGGCCGGGCGATGTGACCCGGATCCGGTCATCCCCGACGAAGAGAGCGTCGAGAACACGCGTGACTCCTCGGAGCCAGCCGTCTGCCGTGGTCGGATCTCCAGTCTCACCGCTGAACCTAGGCGGGTTCAGCCGCTGGAAGTCTATCATGACCGCTGCCGCGGCCCGCCCGTCGACCGGAGCGAGGACCCCCTCCTCGACGAGAAGGGCCTCCTCCCGTGCGACCGCAACCATCGCCGGTGATGGCTCAGTCCGTCGAGCTCTGACCGCCCTGACAGGTGCTACCCTGTCTGGTCGAGCGGGACGACCAGGTCGTGCCCCACCACGACCAACAATCGAAGGTCGGTCTTGAGCTCCCGCCATCTGCGCAATCACCAACGACAAACGAGCGTTCACTCGTCAGAAACCCAAGACAAAGCAGCACAACATAAAGCGGAAAAGCATAACACATCAAAAGTAGCATGCACGGATGTTCTAGACATAGAACTAACTCATTCCACGCTCAATCTCAACCGAATCCTGATCCTAAACCCTGGGATCTACAACCTATGCTCTGATACCAAGCTGGCGAGCCCCGACCCGCGAAAGCCCAATCGGGCCAGGCGACGCGAACCGGAACCAACAAAACGCGAAAAACAAAGCTGGCGAGGGTTCCCTCTAACCTATCGGTCTCCCTAACAATTCACTAAAGCACCCTCAATTAAAACAACATTAATTAAAAAAACCTCGAACCACAGATTTAAAACTCAAAGTGTTAATATACATATCCTCGGAGAGGGGAAGATTCGAATACAACATTACTCCCGTAGGAGACTAACTAGCAAAAGGGTAAAAGCAGTAAACGATCACCACCTTTCAAAATCCACCAGGCGCCGCCGCACCGCCGATCAACTGCCCGGTAAGGGCCACGGAGGAAGAACTGACGCCTGCACCTGCAAAACGCAGCCCGGGTAGGTGTGAGCACTAAGCTCAGTAGGGATCTACACTACGACACACAGAAGGAAGAGGGAAACGCAACAGTGCCGCCCTCAAGTAGAACCTGGGTGTATACAGGGGTCCCATAACCTCACCGCGTGTCCCTGAGGCCCATGATCATGGTCTCCCAGCTGGGCTGGTCACATGTCAGGTTACACTCAGTAGCAGGAAACGACACTGCTGACTCTCAACAGGACACCGAACACTGTTTGGTGGGAAAAGACACCACTGAGTAGGAAACTCCTCTACTTAAGAGTTTTAAGAACACCGGACACTGGCTACACCTCAGATCCGACTCGAGGTCGACACGACCTCTACAATCATCAAGCCACAAGTGCACCAGTCATCTAAGCCTATCATCGAATCGACTGGACACTACAATTCAAACCGGGTCCAAACAACCCAACCCCGGTCCTAGGGCTAAGTCCGAGCTTCCAGCCTCGGGACGGCGACCCAAAGATCACCCACGCCCTAACCAATGCAACTAATGCACAAAACAACGATGCATGCTATGACATACACAAACAGGAGATATGCATGCAATAGTATGTCAAGGATAGCATACCAGTCAATCGGATCGGTGCAGCAGTACCACCAACCGCTGCCAGCCGATCCGCAGTGGGTCCCAACATTACGACGGTACCGCGACCGTCAACCGCGGACTCCTGCAACGGGAAGAAACCCCAAAAACAATGATGAACAGTAAACAATATAATATTATATTCCGAAATATAATATTATAATCAAAAACACTCAAAGCCTCTACTTAGGGGCTAATTGATCCCGTCGATCCGACGTTCAAACGATGTCGGCTTCAAGATCCAACTTAGCCATCAGTAGGTGTATATACCATGATCAACATATCCAAAATTCATAATCATCCAACGGTTGAATTAACGAGAAAACACTAATCAAAATCGCTAATCAAACTAACTTACCAATTAATTGCTGCAACGCAGCCCTCCAACAAACAATTCATAACAAATCGTAGCAAAATCGAAAAATTATGCAATTAGTTGGGTTAGAGAGTAGACTTAAAGATCTACAACTCTCATGCTCATCACAAACCAAGATCATGTACGTACCGGCCGGAAAACACGCCGCAAGCCGGCTGTTCTTCAAGAACAGCAGAAAATCGGAAATCCAAGATTAATCAAGTATAAAACCTACTCAAATCCCAACCAAATATCATGAAACTTATATCAGTAATTCTACTAGGCATGAGGAAACCAACAAGGCAAAGATCAACAAGATCCAACGGCTAGAACTAGAGAAAATCCGAAAACAACATCAGTAGGTATAAACCTACCGGACAGCGCTTCCTCGGCTGATTCCCCGCGAGTTGATCACCAACAAGGCACCAAACCACTTCAGGGATCTTCCTCTCGTTGCCACGGATCCAACGAGCCTTAGAACACCCAAAATGATGGTCGGAGGAGGGAGAACGGAGGAGATGAAGCTCGCTGCCGGAGACAGGGGAAGGAAGCAGAGCTTTCGGGAGAAGAAAGAAGAAGGAAGAAGAAAGGGAGAAGAAGGAGGAGGAGAAGGGGAAGAAAAGAAGGGGAAAGGGGAAGGGAAAAGCCGGGGGAAGGGGGAAAAAGAGAAGAGAGGGGAGGGAAAGTCCTCCCCCTCTGACACGAGAGTGCGACGGCCAACGGCGGCCGTCCTCGCGAAGCAGAAAACCCACCGATGCGAGTCCGATCGGTCGCTCCAAGGAGCGATCGATCGCTCGCACCCCGGATCGATCCCAACACCAAGTCGGATCGATCCGAGCGGGTAAAAACCCACCGACTCACTCACGAGTCCGATCGATCGTTCCAAGGAGCGATCGATCGCTGAAGGGTCGTCAGCTGCCCAAAGGCAAGCTTCTGCGCGCCCGAGCTGGGATCTTCCGATCCCGGGTCCACCTAGCCATTCTAAACAAACACTAACACATACAAGGTCAGTGTGTGCACACGTGGGTGTGAAACAAACTAACAAGGCACAATTTACCAAATTGCCCTTGCGGTCTACAACGAGCCACAGGGGTAGAGGGACAGGTCCTCACAAGAGAGCCCACAAATCCCTTTGATACCCCTAGGGTTCCTGTCCATAGCTCGTCCTCCGATGGCCACTGTTCAAGGGTTGGACTTTCTCCGATAATCCCAGATACAGGGTGGGCAATGACGATAACAGTAGGACACCCATGCCGAGGTAACGACAGCCATCAGTTAGCTATTGATACTGGAGTACTATGGACAAACCCCAAACCCACGCCTTAGCCTAACATGCCTCTAATGCACAGGAAAGCAAGACAATAATAAAATAGAATAAATAGGCAGATAATTCACAATATTAACAGACAGATAATAAAGCAATAAAGCAGATAAGTAAAATAGTAAAGCATGCAACAAACAAGACAGTATAAGCAAGCAAATAATAATAATATAAATAAACATCAGTTATAGCGACATCACTAACATGCCATTCCCTGTTGCCCTCAGATACTGTTCCTGGGAAACCCTGGATCGATCCAAACGTACCCCATGGATCGATCTGACAGCCCTCAATGAACAGACCATCTTGGTGCAACCTGGATCGATCCAGCATACCCATGGATCGATCCTACTTGAAGTCGGATCGATCCAACTTGCATGGTTCGATCCCATTAAGTAGTCCGATCGATCGGACTCGCAGTCCGATCGATCCCAACACAGATAATTAACAATATAAACAGGCCACAATCAAGGGCACACCTTCGGCCCATTCATACTAAACATTCCCAAAAACCGCTAATGAACAGTAGAGAAATATAATATTATATTCCAGCATATAATATTATATTCCAAACATCAAATATTCTCTACGTGGCAGCTGTTTGATCCGTCGATCCGATGTCCAACATATGTCGGATTTGGGATCCAAGCTAGCCTCCAGTAGATTTATATGCATGGATCAACATATCCAAAATACAGATTCATCCAACGGTTAGATTAACGGAAAAACGCTAATCAAAACCACTAATTAAACTAACATACCAATTAATTACTGCAACGCAGCCCGCCAGTAATAAATTCATAATAAATCGTAGGAAAATCGAAAAAATGTGAAATAAGATGTAATGGAGAGCTAATTCAGAGATCTACAACTCTTGTTTTAAACAAAACCCAAGATCATGCTCGTACAAGCCGGAAAACTTGCCGCAAGCCGGCTGTTCTTCATGAACAGCAGAAAACCGGAAAATCCGTGATTAATCATGCATAAATCCTACTCAAAACTCATCCAAAGATCATGAAACTTAAAACAGAAACTCTAATAGGCAAGATGCATCTAATACATGAAGATCAATCGGATCCAACGATTAGATTTGGAGAAACCCATTAAATAGTGCATGTAGGTAGAACACCTACCGAAGCCACTAATCCTTGGATGATCCCCGCTAAACAGCTGCTAACCAAGCTACTAAACCACGTCAAAGATCGTCCTCACGTCGCCATGATTCCAACGAGCCTTCAAGCTCCCAAAATGGTGGTCGGAGGAGGAAGGACGACGAAGAAGGAGGAGCGGCCGGAAGAAAACAGAGCAAGCTCTGCTTGCGGGAAGAAGAAGAAGCAAAAGAGAAGAAGAGAAGAGAAGAGAAGAGAAGGGAAGGGAAGGGAAGTCCGGGGAAAAGCCGGGAATGCCGGGGAAAAGGGGAAGAGACCATCCCTTCCCTGACAAAGGGAGTGACGGCCACGACGGCCGTCCTCGCGGAAGAAAACAGGACCGACTCACTCACGAGTCCGATTGATCGCTCCTAGGAGCGATCGATCGCTCACGGGCCGCCAGCTGCCCAAAAGCAAGCTTCTGCGTGTCCGAGCTGGGATCTTCCGATCCCGGGTCCACCTAGCCATTCTATTCAAACACATACACCAAAACAATGCATGTGTGTGCACACGGGTGTGAAATAAACCAACAAGGTGTAATTTACCAAATTGCCCTTGTGGTCAATAACGAGCCACAAGAATTGAGGGACGGGTCCTCACACACAGTCTGTAGACTCACCGATCGGCGACACAGTCAGGGTAGACCGGGTCTGCCGATCTTGTTCTTTGGAGGTTGGAGGCCTCCGTGTCTGTCTAGACCTGCGAGTACTAGACATGACAGGTTTCGATGTGATACTCGGTATGGACTGGTTAGCAGCATACCGGGCTATCATCGACTGTGGTTGCCAGAGGGTGGTTGCTTGGACACCCGATGGGATACAGTTTGTGTTGTTGGGGGATCGGTTTTCAGCCGATTCCTTTGCTTGTGGTGTGGGGAGGCGTGGTAGTGAGCTTTCAGCTTTGCTGGCCATCCTGTCCCTGTTTGGGTCAGAGGGAGTGCAGCAGAACAGTTTCTCCAGGATCGTGTGCGACTACACCGACGTATTTCCCAAGGTGTTACCAGGGCTTCCACCGCCCAGAGAGGTCGATTTTGAGATCGACCTAGTACCAGGTACCGCACCGATCTCTCTCCCAGCTTTCAGGATGGCACCAGCAGAGCAGAGTGAGTTGAGGACTCAGCTAGACGAGCTTACCAGCAGAGGCTTCATCCGTCCCAGCATGTCTCCCTGGGGGGCACCAGTGTTGTTCGCAAAGAAGAAGGATGGTACCCTTCGACTTTGCATAGACTATAGGCGGCTCAACAGGGTGACGGTGAAGAACCGGTATCCGATGCCGAGGATCGACGACTTGTTTGACCAGCTGCGAGGATCTTCAGTGTTCTCGAAGATCGACCTCCGCACCGGCTACCACCAGTTGAGGGTTCGGGATTTCGACATCCCGAAGACGGATTTTCGGACTCGGTACGGCCTGTACGAGTTTGTGGTGATGCTGTTTGGGCTAACGAACGCACCAGCAGTGTTCATTGATCTCATGTAGAGGATCTTCCGGCCTTTCCTAGACAAGTTCGTGGTGGTGTTCATCGACGACATCCTTTTCTACTCCCGGTCAGAGGCGGAGCACGAGTGACACTTGGCGACAGTGTTGCAACTACTTCGGGAGCATCGGCTTTATGCCAAGGCTTCCAAGTGCGAGTTCTGGCTTGCACAGGTGGGATTCCTTGGACACGTGGTGTCGGCAGCAGGGATCTCAGTTGACCCGGCCAAGGTCGAGGCAGTGGTACAGTGGCAAAGACCGAAGACAGTGTTCGAGGTCCGTAGTTTCTTAGGCCTGGCGGGTTACTACAGGCGGTTCGTGCAAGATTTCTCCAAAGTTGCCGGACCGTTGACCAGACTGACACAGAAGGCCGTCCCGTTCGTGTGGGATGATGCTTGTGAGCGAGCCTTCGTGGAGCTGAGGACCAGGTTGACCAGTGTGTCGGTGCTGATCATCCCCGAGCGAGGTGTTGGTTACAGTGTCTATTGTGACGCTAGCGGTGAGGGTTTGGGGTGTGTCCTCATGCAGGAGGGCCACGTAGTTTCCTATGGTTCTCGTCAGCTGAAGAACCATGAGAGGAACTACCCGACTCACGACTTGGAGCTAGCAGCGGTGGTCTTCGCCCTGAAGACCTGGCGGCATTATCTCTATGGCGAGAAGTTCTCAGTCTTCTCGGACCATAAGAGTTTGAGGCATGTTTTCACCCAACGTGACCTCAATCTGAGGCAGCAACGCTGGATGGAGCTACTGGAGGACTACGACTTCGAGTTGCATTACCATCCTGGTAAGACAAACGTCGTAGCAGACGCGCTGAGCAGACAGGTGAGAGACACCAGAGCAGCAGTTGCAGGGTTGTCAGCGCGGCAGTGGCAGGCTCTAGAGACAGCGGGCCAGTTGGGGCTCGAGTTTGAGGATCGGGGATCCAGCAGCTTTCTCTATGTGGTGCAGAGTATGCCAGCAATTCTTGCCAAAGTGTTAGAGGCACAGCACAGTGACCCAGAGCTCGAGGAGTTACGCACATCGGAGGGCACGGAGGGCGCAGATGGGGACTGGACAGTATCGTTAGACGGAGGGCTACGAATCCGAGGCAGAGTAGCGGTTCCAGCAGATCCAGTTCTACTAGACGACGTCCTACGATAGTTCCACCACTCTCATTTTGCGATTCATCCCGGCGGCACCAAGATGTACCAGGATCTTCGGCGACAGTTCTGGTGGCACGGGATGAAGAGGGCAGTGACGGAGTTCGTATCGCGCTGCCTTACCTGTCAGAAGGTCAAGGCAGAGCACCAGCGGACTCCGGGGTTACTTCAACCACTTCCACTAGCTGAGTGGACGTGGGCGCACATCACGATGGACTTCGTGACCGGGCTACCGAGATCTCCTAGGGGGAATGACACGATTTGGGCCATCGTTGATCGATTGACCAAATCGGCGCACTTCCTGCCTATGCGGATGACAGACTCGACGGACAAGTTGGGCAGCTTGTACGTCAGAGAGGTGGTCAGACTACACAGAGTCCCAGTTTCTATCGTGTCAGACCGTGACCCTAGGTTCACCAGCAGGTTCTGGCGAGACTTTCAGGAGGCAGTTGGCACACTCCTGACTTTCAGTACGGCTTTCTATCTGCAGACAGACGGACAGTCAGAGCGGACTATCCAGATCTTGGAGGACATGCTGAGAGCATGTGTCCTCGACTTAGGAGGCGGCTGGGAGGAGCACGTTCCCTTGGTGGAGTTCGCCTACAACAACAGCTACCAGTCCAGTCTTGGAGTAGCACCTTTCGAGGCGTTGTACGGTAGGCCGTGTCGTTCCCCAATGTGCTGGACAGAGGTTGGAGAGGCTTCACTCACCGGTCCAGACATCGTGAGGCGGTCGTCAGAGAGGTTAGTGCAGATCAGGCAGAGGCTTCTGACGGCTCAGAGCCGGTAGAAGAGTTATGCAGATTAGAGGCGACGACCGTTGGAGTTTGCAGTCGGCTACCGAGTGTTCTTGCGAGCATCGCCGTACAGAGGTTCTGTCAGGTTTGGCAGAGGTGGTAAGTTGGGGCCGAGGTTTGTCGGGCCGTTCGAGATCCTAGAGAGGGTCGTTCGAGATCCTAGAGAGGGTCGGCGATGTAGCTTACCGCCTGGATCTTCCTCAGCACACGTCTGCTGTGCACCCGACTTTCCATGTGTCGATGCTGAGGAAGTATCACCCAGACCCGTCTCATGTCATCAGGGTGGATGACATTGAGCTTGAGGCAGACGCGAGCTTTGTTGAACAACCGGTTCGAGTACTTGACCGGAGGGATCAGGTCTTGCGGGGCAATACGATTCCCTTGGTCAAGATACTGTGGAGGCACAGTGTGAGGGCCCGTCCCTCTGACCTGGCTCGACCGCGTGGGTCGAGAGTTGGTTTCCTGTTGGTTTGGTTCCGCGTCAGGCACAATCGGGCGATCGTGTGGCAGTTTGGACCCCGGGGGCATTTTGGTAAATATGCCCTCTTGTGGTCGGTTTCACACCCGCGTTGCACCCACGGCCTTGGATTGATGTATGTGTTTGATTAGAATCTCTAGGGTGCGTCCGATCGGAAGATCGAAGCTCGATCGGGAAAGGTCGAATCAGACGGCTGAGATAGATCCGGATTTTCTATATAAGCCATGTCCCTTTCTTCTCTTTCCTTCTCTTCTTCTCCTGTCGTTTTCTCTCCTTCTCTCTCCTTCGGCTGAGCCAGGGCTCGGAGATGCGGCTTTCGGAGCGTGGATGTTGGCGGCTCGACTGGTTGGACGCGTGGAGGAGTTGCCCTACTTGCTCAAGTAGGTGTTTCTACCTCGATCTTAGGATCGGGTTCTCCTAGGATAGGTTTTATGTACTTTTGCTGTAGGAATACATGTTAGAGTGCTGTGTAGCTCCTTGTGCATGTGGTGTAGCTCTTTTCCTGTATTCCTACGTTGCGAATTCAGTATTTTAACAGTTGGTTTCCGTATTATCGTCGTTTTGTCGGTTTTCGTCCATTTGGACCTAAGTAGGAGATTTAACCGTCAAAAATATGTTTTCTTTATACCATAAGATTTCTCATCAAGAATTACACTTGCTTGCAAAACCTCATCTAATTCCAACTTGATTTGATTCTTGAAATCCAAGAAATTGGATTTCCGGCACTATTCTGAGGAACTGTGCCTGAGGCTCGACGGTCGATCGGTGCATCGACCGTCAAGCATTGATACGCTCCTTCGGGGCTCGACGGTCGATCGGTGCATCGACCATCAAGTTTGACTTACTCTTTTTGGGCCTGACGGTCGACCTTCGGATCGACCGTCGCATCGACCGTCGGGCTCTGTCGGGATTTTAGCCTCCCAGGGTCGATGCATGGATCGACCGCGGGATCTTCTCTTTTTGCCATTTACCTGACGGTCGACCGTCGGATCGACCATCGCATCGACCGTCAGGCGCTGTTCGGTTTTGGGCTTCCCAGGGTCGATGAGTGGATCGACCGCCGCCCCTTTGGTTTTCTTCGCATTGGTCTCACGGTCGACCGTCGCATCGACCGTGACATCGACCGTGGCCTCACGGTCGACCGTCGCATCGACCGTGGACCCTTGGACTTGGTTTTCTGGCTTTTCTTGGATGGATCTGATTTGTGATTAACATCTAAACATGTTGGGAAGTATGTATGTGGATTTTATGGGGTTTTCAAAGGATTTCCATCGGGTTTGAGGATCAATTCGAGTAACTTCCCTTTTTGGGCAAATCTATGGTTTCGCTTGCATTTAATACATGTTTGATTGTAGTTAAATGCTTGGTTGATTGCCTAACCATTAACTAGCTATGAATGCTAGCTAATGAGGAATTTTGAAACCTTAGCCTATTGCCGGCGAGTGTCGAGGGCTATTGTATATCTGTGGAACTTATAACTGATGATGTGGCATGTAGAGACATCTAGGATAGATGTTTGCCTAAGCGCATGCATTGTGTGCATTAGAG
The DNA here is from genome assembly GCA_963920575.1 of Narthecium ossifragum. Lineage (NCBI taxonomy): Eukaryota > Viridiplantae > Streptophyta > Magnoliopsida > Dioscoreales > Nartheciaceae > Narthecium > Narthecium ossifragum. The sequence continues at coordinate 7,367 of CAWUCF010000117.1, read as the reverse complement.
GCATTTGAGGATAGGCGGGCGATGGTTTGGGTCGCCGATCCGAGGCTCTCGGGTAGCTCGGATTTAGCCTTAGGGCCGTGGCTGGGTAGTCAGGTTTAGGGTGTGATTGTTTAATCCGAATCTCATGTCCTTTGAGGATTTGCGATAGTTGACTCTAATCAGTGTTTGAGGTTTAGAGGTCGTGTTGTCTTCCAAGGCCAAGTGCTAAGGATGGATGTTGATGCGTTCCCGACGTGGTTCCCCAAGGCTTGGTATTCCAACTTGGGTAAGGGTGATCTTGCATGTTACTGTTCCTTGGCCTCCTGGTAACATGTTCAGGAGAGAGGTTTCATGACAAGAGCCCTTGGGACATCAACAGGGTTGTGGGACCCGTGGCATCCGTTAGACTTGAGCGGGAAGACAACACTGTTGTTGTTTTCCTCCTTTCAGTGTGCCGTAGAGTAGAACCTTACTGAGCTTATCGCTCACTCCCACTCGGGCTGCGTTTGCAGGTGCAGGCGGCAGTTCTTCTTCAGTGGAGCCGACAGGATCGGCCTTGGGCGGCACGAGTACATCCAGAGGTGCTTGAGGTTGCTGGAGGATTATCTGTTGTACCCTTTTTGATATATATATATATGTTGTAAACATTTCGAGGATTTTGGGATCTTGTATCATATCTTTACCTTGGAAGTATTAGAATGGAATTTTGTAATTGTACAACTTGATGTATATGAATTGAATATCTGTTCACCTCTGGAATACAATTGTTTAAATTATCCGTCTTTTCCGCTTTGTATCACGCCAATTGAAGATGAATAGTGATAGGAACCCTCACGTCCCGTCCTGAATGGGTTTTCTGGGTCGGGGTGTGACACACAAAGGCACCGAGGAGATGACTTGGGAGCGCGAGGCGCGCATGCGGCAGGAGTTTCCGCAGTTGTTTTCTTCTCGAGGTACTTCTTGTCCTGTCTTCTAGCCTTATTGTTTTGTTGTTCCGAGCCCTACCCTTATTGAATCTCGGGGCGAGATTTCCTTTAAGGGTATTAGGATGTGAGGACCTGTCCCTCTACCCCTGTGGCTCGTTGTAGACCGCAAGGGCAATTTGGTAAACTACGCCTTGTTGGTTTGTTTCACACCCGCGTGTGCACACACTGACCTTGTATGTGTTAGTGTTTGTTTAGAATGGCTAGGTGGACCCGGGATTGGAAGATCCCAGCTCGGGCGCGTTGAAGCTTGCTTTTGGGCAGCTTACGGCCCTTGAGCGATCGATCGCTCCTTGGAGCGAACGATCGAACTCGTGAGCGAGTCGGTGGGTTTTTAACCCGCTCGAATCGATCCGACTTGGTGTTGGATCGATCCGGACTAGCTTTTCCTTCGCGAGTGATCGATCGCTCCTTGGAGCGATCGATCGGACTCGGCGTTGGTGGCTTTTCTACTTCGCGAGGACGGCCGTCGCTCTCTCTTGTCAGAAGGGGAGGACTTTCCCTCCCCTCCTTCACCTTTCTCCCCTCTTTTCCGGCTGTCCCCTCCCCCTTTTCCTCCTTTTCTCCTTCCCCTCCTTCCTTCTTCTTCTTCTTCTTCTCCTTTCTCCTCACCTGAAAGCTCTCTTTCTTCTCTTTTCCCGCCGGCGAGCTTCTTCTCTTCCTTTCTCCCTCCTCCGGGCATCATTTTGGGTGTTCTAAGGCTCGTTGGATCCGTGGCAACGAGAGGAAGGCCCCTGGTGTGGTTTGGAGTCTTGTTGGTGTCTGGTTTGCGGGGATCAGCCGAGAAAAGCGTTCTTCGGTAGGTATTCTACCTACTAATGTTCTTTAATGGGTTCTCTAGATCTAGCTATTGGATCTCGTTGATCTTGGTGTTGTTAGTTTCCTCATGCTTAGTAGAATTTCTGATATAAGTTTCATGATCTTTGGTTGAGTTTTTAGTAGGATTTATGCATGATTAAGCTCGGATTTTCTGGTTTCTACTGTTCTTGAAGAACAGTCGGCTTGCGGCGTGTTTTCCGGCCGGTACGTACATGGTCTTGGGTTGTGATGAACATAAGAGTTGTAGATCTTTGAATCTACTCTCTAACCCAACTGATTTCATAATTTTCCGATTTTCCTACGATTTGTTATGAATGTTTTACTGGAGGCAATTAATTAGTAAGTTAGTTTGATTAACGGTTTTGATTAGTGTTTTCCCGTTAATCCAACCGTTGGATGATTATGAATTTTGGATATGTTGATTCTGGTATGTACACCTACTGATGGCTACGTTGGATCTTGAATCCGACGTCGTTTGGATGTCGAATCGACGGGATCAATTAGCCCCTAAGTAGAGGCTTTGAGTGTTTTGAATATAATATTATATTTCGGAATATAATATTATATTGTTTACTGTTCATCATCGTTTTCGGGGTTGCTTCCCGTTCCAGGAGTCCGCGGTTGACGGTCGCGGAACCGTCGTAATGCCGGGACCCGCTGCGGATCGGCTGGCAGCGGTCGGTAGTACCGCTGCAGCGATCCAGTTGACTTTTATGATGCATTATCATACTGTTGCATGGCTATCTCCTGTTTGTGTATGTCATAGCATGCATTAGTTGCATTGGTTAGGGCGTGGGTGATCTGTGGGTCGCCGTCCCGAGGCTAGAAGCTCGGACTTAGCCCTAGGACCGGGGTTGGGAAGTTTGAACCCGGTTCGAATTGTAGTGTCCAGTCGATTCGATGATAGGCCTAGAGGACTGGTACACTTGTTGCTTGATGATTGTAGAGGTCGTGTCGGCCTTGAGTTGGATACTGAGGTGTAGCCGGTGTCCCACTGTGCGGACCCTGGGGTAGAGGAGTTGTCTACTCAGCGGTGGTTTTTTCCTGCCTGCAGTGTCGTTCCCTGCAGTTGTGTTTCGCCAGTGTTGTTTCTGCTACTGATGGTTGCTCCTGGGCCTCAGGGACACGCGATGGGGTTATGGGACCCCTGTATACACCCAGGTTCTACTTGAGGGCGACACTATTGTGTTTCCCTCTTCTTTCTGTGTGTCATAGTGTAGAACCCTACTGAGCTTAGTGCTCAGACCTACCCGGGCTGCGTTTTGCAGGTGCAGGCGTCAGTTCTTCCTCTGTGGCCCCTACCGGGCAGTTGGTCGGCGGTGCGGCGGCGCCTGGTGGACTTTGAGAGGTGGCGATCTTTACTGCTTTTACCTTTGGTTAGTTAGTCTCCTACGGGAGTAATGTTGTATTTGGATCTTCCCCTCTCCGAGGATATGTATATTAAACACTTTGGGTTTTGAATCGGTGGTTCGAGGTTCTGCTATTTAAATTGTTGTTTTAATTTAGGGGGTTTTTGATGAATTGCTAGGGAGACCAATAGGTTAGAGGGAACCCTCGCCGTCTTTTTCCGTGTTTTGTAGGTTCCAGTTCGCGTCGCCCGGCCCGGTTGGGCTTTCGCGGGTCGGGGCGCGACAATTGGTGTGCCTGACTTTTGAACTTCTCTAAAATTAATATCTACTTGAAATTTATGTTTTATATATATGATATATTCACATGTACATTAGTAATTTATAGTGAGCAATAAAAGCACTAAGACCACACTCAACATGCACTTAAGTCTTATCAAGTAAGGACTACTTAGACTATATGTGCACTGACCATCAAGAGACTAGTTGTCGCGCCCCGACCCGCGAAAGCCCAACCGGGCCGGGCGACGAGAACCGGAACCTAACAAACGCGGAAGAAAAGCTGGCGAGGGTTCCTTCTAACCTATTGGTCTCCCTAGCAGTTCACCAAAAGCATCCCCAAAATAAAGATACAATATAATAATGAAACCTCGAACCACAGATTTAAAACTCAAGTGATTATACAAATCCTCGGAGAGGGGAAGATTCAAAAATACAACACTCCCGTAGGAGACTATCACCACCTCTCAGACTCCGCCTGGCGCCGCCGCATCGCCACCCAACTGCCCGGTAGGGGCCAAGGAAGAAGAACTGACGCCTGCACCTGCAAAACGCAGCCCCGGGTAGGTGTGAGCACTAAGCTCAGTAGGGATCTACACTACGACACACAGAAGGAAGAGGGAAACGCAACAGTGTCGCCCTCGAGTAGGATCTGGGTGTATACAGGGGTCCCATAACCCCACCGCGTGTCCTTGAGGCCCAGGGACGGCACTCAATAACAGGAACAACACTGGCGACAGCGTCTGCAGGAACCCGACACTGCAAGGTCAGCACAGTGGGACACCGGCTACACCTCAACATCCGACTCAAGGCCGACACGACCTCTACAAACATCAAGCCACAAGTGTACCAGTCATCTAAGCCTATCATCGAAATGACTGGACATCACAATTCAACCGGGTCCTAACAGCCCAACCCCGGTCCTAGGGCTAAGTCCGAGCTTCCAGCCTCGGGACGGCGACCCAAAGATCACCCATGCCCTAACCAATGCAAACCAATGCACACAACAAGAATGCATGCTATGACATACACAGATAATAGGAAAGGCATGCAACAGTATGTCAAACATCATATAAGTCTACTGGATCGCTGCAGCGGTACCACCAACCGCTGCCAGCCGATCCGCAGCGGGTCCCGGCATTACGACGGTACCGAAACCGTCACCCGCGGACTCCTGCAACGGGAAGCAACCCCGAAAACGATGATGAACAAAGCACAATATAATATTATATTTCGAAATATAATATTATATTCAAAAACACCCAAAGCCTCTACTTAAGGGCTAATTGATCCCGTCGATCCGACATCCAAACGATATCGGATTCAAGATCCAACTTAGCCACCAGTAGGTGTATAAACTAGAATCATCATATCCGAATTTCATAAACATCCAACGGTTGGAATTAACGGGAAACATTAATCAAAAATCGCTGATTAAACCAACTTACCCTTTAATTGCTGCAAACGCAGCCCTCCAGACAAAAATTCACCAGAAATCGTACATAAATCTGAAAAATACGAAAAAAGATGGAATGGAAAGCTAACGAGCAGAGCTACAACTCTTATGTTTATGAAAAGCCAAGATCATGTACTTGCCGGCCGGAAAAACTCACCGCAAGCCGGCTGTTTCTCAGGAACAACAGAAAACCAGAAATCCGAGACTAATCATCCATAAAACCTACTCAAATCTCAACTGATTAACATGAAACTTGAATCAGTTATTCTACAAGGCATACGGAAACCAACAAAGCAAGGATCAACAAGATCCAACGGCTAGATCTCAAGAAAACCTGAAAAGAACATCAGTAGGTATAACCCTATCTAGCTGCGCTTTCCTCGGCTGATTCCCCGCGATTTGATCACCAACAAGCCTCCAAACCACTTCAGGGATCTTCCTCTAGTTGTCACGGATCCAACGAGCCAAAGAACACCCAATTTGGTGGTCGGAGGAGGGAGAACGGAAGAGGAGAAGGTGGCTGCCGGAAAAATAGGGGATGAGCAACGTCGGGAGAGAAGAAAAGAGAAGAAGAAGAAGGAAGGAAGGGAAGAAGAAAAGGAGGGGAAAGGGGGGAGGGGACAGCCGGGAAAGAGGGGAAAAAGCTGGGGGGGAGGAGAAAGTCCTCCCCCTCTGACAGGGGAGAGCGACGGCCAGCGGTGGCCGTCCTCGCGAAGCAGAAAACCAACCGACTTATGAATGATCGATCCTTACTCAAGGGAGGATCGATCCTTCATGACGATTCACAAGGCTTTCTGGCACGAAGAGGATCGATCCCTTGTGACGATTCACAAGGCTTTCTGGCACGAAGAGGATCGATCCCTTAGCCATAGAGGATCGATCATTTGTGTGCTGAAAGCTAAACTGGGCAAGAACTCAAGCCCAAGTCCGGATCTTTCGATCCCGGGTTCACCTAGCCATTCTAAACAAACACGAACACAGACAAGGCCAGTGTGTGCACACGCGGGTGTGAAACAAACCAACAAGGCGCAATTTACCAAATTGCCCTTGTGGTCCAAGAAACAATACGATCCACCGGATCGCGCGCTCGACGCGAAACAAACCAACGAGCCACGGGCCTGACCCAGCCGGTCGACCCAGGAGTAGAGGGACGGGTCCTCACACTAGTCCTCATGTTTCCCATAGTATGAGTAATTTTAACTTGCACTTCCCTTCTATCATAATCCAATATACACTTTAATTTTCAAAGTATATCATGATAGATATGGTCAAGTTGAGGACTATTTATATGAGCTCAATAAAATTGATCTACTAACACAGTAGACCTTCACGGTACCAATTAATTAGCGCATGTCACATTATATAATATAAAGTAAAATGTCCAATAATTGTGTACAAATATTGACCATACAAAATCAGTGTTGGGCCACATAATTCTAACATTTAAATCCTGGATCCACCCTTGCCACCGTCGCCTTCCATAGTTTGAGCCATCCAACGCTCGTCTCCTCTTTATTCCAGTGGCTCTCAGTTGACGGGCAGTTGAAGATGGATTTGTTCGAGACCTCCCCATTCCCAACAAACAGCCAAACCAAACGATGTCAGCTATAACCTATGAGAATCTTCACACCTCTAATTGTTGTGGGCAGGTCCGGGTGGAAGAACTCGCCCAATGAGGCATCCAAAAGATCTCGGACATGAAGATCAATAGAAATGTGACAAGAGACTAAAGCTGGGGACTTTGAGAGGGGTCGATCCATAATCCAATGATAATGTAGGATGCTTACCTTCCCTTGAGCAGCTGAGACCCATCGCAGCCCTTCATGAAGCTTTTGGGCAACCTTGCAGATCCGTCGCCAGTGAGAGCAACCCCGGTTAGGAGTGCTTCCATTTGGAAGGTTCATCTCCCATTTGTACTTAGATCGTGACAGCTTAGCCTAAATCGAGTCTGGCTGGGTACAGAGGCTTGTTGCGTGCTTCAATCACAGAGACTCCATCCATAAGTCAAACCGCCTCAGACCAAGGCCTCCATCCTCAATCGGTGAACAAACCCGCTCCCCAACCACTCACCCCAAGCATTTTACCATTCCATAGAAAATTTCTGGCAAGAAACTCGAGATCGTTGAAGACCAACTTGGGAACATTTTTTAAATTTTTTTTATGAGATGAGCCCGAAGGCTAACGGTACAACATGTTACAGACTACCGCATAATATCATCGAGGGCACGCAGCCCCTCCGAATAGGACCAAGTCAAACAAGAACGAGAGCTCCATAACTCCTTAGCTAAACTTTCAACCTCCCGATGCCAAAGTCTAGCCCCATCCAGAATCTGCACCGCCTCTAAAGAGTCTGATCGCCTAGAGTGTCCGGATCCTATAGTTGTACCATCTCCTCCCCAGTCTCCTTCTGGCGTAGGGTAAACGTGAAAGCCTTTCGTCGGGAGAGACAACCGATCTCTCTATGGGAGAGACAACCAGAATTCTCAAAGAAGGAGAAAACCACCG
>CAWUCF010000116.1:0-14018 GCA_963920575.1 Narthecium ossifragum | reverse complement strand
CCCCCATGAAATATTTTAAATCTGTGTAGGACCATTAAAACTCCGTGCCGGCCAGCTCCAAAGCACACGTGTTAGTGCCAACCATAAAGTCGGTGCCGATAACCTATATCTGCTGGCCGTGACATGGAAAACCAAGGTGCTATGTGTACAATATTTTGCAATCGAGTCTTTAAGAGATCATAGGTAGCTATTTCTTAGTATTGATCATTTTTGGAGATTGGGTTAAATGATGGTGGGATACTCTAGACATTTTATGGTCATGGTTATATTTTGTCATACAATGGGAAAAGGTGTTAGTTCCCACAGATTTAAAATATGTATATATAGCCTGAAAGTGAAATGGTAAAGATGTAAATTAGAAAGTTCTTAGTGTCAAAAATGTAAGACTTCCTTAATTGCATATCACCATCTTCTCTGAAAATTTATGCTCCAAGTACTCTGCCTATCTTCAGTGTCAACTGTCGGCCTACCCGAAATAATAGGTTGCGTCAAACTATATGGCATCCAGGCTTCTGTTTCTCAAAATAGCTTGATCCATGTGGAAAACATATACATACACATCTTTCATCATGAAGCTTCTTTGTTTTCGGTATTGAAGTTTATTAGTTTGCTGTAATCAACTTTCAGCAGCTTTTGTTCCACTTTTCTTAAACTGTGGTTATGAGTGTCTGTAAATGATTGCTAGAAATTAGCCTTGAGTTACCTACTTATTTTTCTCCCCAAAAGCACTCCAATTATGTCATCTTATTGCATGCAGCTTCCCCCAGAAGTGCAGTCAGATCTTCTGCAGCAAGTCATTAATCTGACACCTGAGCAGCTGAATCTACTGCCTCAAGAGCAGCGGGATCAAGTGCTTGCAATTCAAAAGGCCATGAGTCGGAAACCTTGACATCTCTCCATCAATGATGATTGCTTTTTTTCTTGGCAGACACCTCAAAGAGTGGGTGTAAAAGTTATCTATTAATTCTTAAGCACCCCCGGCCACCCAATCGATCCATGCACATCTGAAGGTCGGACGTTTGCAGTTGGAAAATGTCGACGCATTCTTTGATGTATAAGTGATGGATGCATTCCATCATCATCCCAATTCAAGGTTTTCAACCCTTGCTTCCATGTAACAGGATAATATATATGGCTGTCCAAAATGAAATGTGTTGGCTCTCATTATTTTATTTATGTCATAATCTTGTCCAAATTTACTTTTATGTGATGTCCAGTAACCTGAAAAATATCTGAACAGAAAAGCGCCCAGCATGCCCATTTGGCTAAATCTGGATACATCTTGTTTGGCTTGAAAGATCGACAAAATGCTATGAATGGACCTGTTTTTAATTTTTCATAATGTAGAATAATAATCATGCTTATTAAGTAATTTGGCAGCAGTCGATCTCTTTGGTGTCCTTGATGGGCAGCTCACCTACCCCGTTATTGAATATAACTTCTTTTGTCATCCTGAATGGAGGCATTGCATGGTGATGGTTTCAAAGGTCTGGCAAAGTTGATGACAAGATATTTAAGTTCTTATAATTTGCTACAGGACTGGGTTAAAATCAGGTTATTTGCTTGCAAGAATGTTCAGGGGAGAACAAAAAAGTTCTTGAAATCAAGAACTTCCTTCTCGAAGTAGTAACTTTTTTATTTTGTGAGCTGAACATCAACCAATATTCACTGATTCTTTAATAAGTGAACATATCAATGACTATCTGCTCACATACCACGAGAAGTTGATGAGATATTGTCATTGAAGACGTAATGTATTTCTTCTATAAACAAAACCCAACACTTTTACTTCAACAAACTTACAAAGCATTGTGAAAATGAATAGGACTTCTCACTAAAAATAGTTCATATCTGATGGAGACAAAAAACATAAATATCTTAGCATGGGAGAAAGGAGAGGAAAAAAAAGATCCATGTTACAACTATGAAAAAAAAACTTCACCCATCTTAGCTTTGACCATGCCGTGTTCAATAAAAATGGATGATTCTCTAAACTTGTTGAATTCCACAAGATTGATCAGTGATATGAACCTTGCATCTTTCTATAGTTTGAGCACCCAACCTCAATCCTCCTTATCACCAGTTTGATACCCGTGCCTATTGCCTTCATTCTCAGATGTGACGACACTTTGTCTGTCTTCAGACTCAGGTTGAGCTTGCTTTGTCTGAGGAATACCTGTGCCTTTTATGCTAAACATTTGGACAACCATAAGAATGGCAACGACAAAGACAATAAGATATACTGTTTTGATGTTAATCAGTGAGTTAATGAAGCCCATAAATGAAGGGCCAGTTATTCTTTTCTTCACTGTCCTTCCTTCTCTATATCCCTCAAGGAAACGAGTGATTTGAGATCCTATATTCTCTTCCTCATTGAGGTTCTCTGAACCAACAACCTAGAACACAAAAGAAAGCAACAAAACCATCATTCGAAAAGTTTAATCCAAGACGATATAAGGTATATCAAGTATATATTAGCGCACCTTAAATATGGCATATCAAACAGAAGTAATAAGCATATAAAAGTTGAATTGGGAGAACAAAAGGGGAAACAAACGAAATTAATCAACTTACTTCGTGATATTCTTCATTCCCATCCCAGACGAGCATTTTTGGGAGTTGCGACTTCTTATTCACGTTAAAAGTATCTACAAACTCTTCCCACTGCTTATAGCCGACATATCCAAAAACTAAATCCCGATTTGCAGTAGCAGCAGCTCTCAAGGTCTTGACCAATGCCAGAGATTTTTCATTTGACAGATCTTCCAGAATTGTCAGAACAATCTTTCTCTTATCATCAGTCAAGAGCTTTAGTGTTTCGAAGTTAATGGGCACGGTTAGAGGCAGTTGGTTTTGGTGAATGAATTCCTCCAAAAATTCCCCTACATGTACAGCTCAGGAACATCAGATTTATATGGTCCACAAATGGGTCCAAGAACCATAATGGGTTAAGCATTTAAATTCGAAATCTAAGCATCAAGTATATAAGCAACAACTGCATATTCAGTTAGGTGATAAATGCAAGGCAGTCCAGTTGATAAAAAAAGAAAATGCTAAACGATGGAAAATCAAGCACTTAGCAGCATCCTTCTGGGGCAAAAATAGGTTTTGCTATTTGCACCTGATGTGCACCAAATGGCAGCATATGTCCTCTGATGTTAGGCCTCAATAGGCAATACACAATATCAAATTCTGAGCCATCATATAGAGAATCTACCATGATAAAATTGCAAGCCCACTTTGATACTTACCTTCAAAAGGGCCATAGAAGATACTTTGCTCGTTGTAATTTGGATGAAGGGCTATCAAAGCTGGCACTTTGTCAAAGTCATATTTTACCATGATATCCTCTGAAAAATCCTTTGCTACTGCAAACCATGCTTTCTTCTTGTATTTGGTGGCATACTCCACAACCAATGATGTCTCCAAGCCGAAGCCAATAAATATAGGAAAGCTTGTCCCAGCATTCTCAATGAAGCTACTAATAGCAGAGTCCGACTCGAGAAGTGAAACATCTGGAGCGACAAACTTCTTCACATATCTAACAAGCAAATCAGACTTTCTTGGGCCATGGTATTCTATCGGGACACCATGCATGAAGATCATCAATGTCGGGAATCCACTGCAACGGTGATACACAAAGCCGCCTTTAAACACAATGCTTCATTTCCAAATGATCAACACAAAGTGCTATATCTTTAAACTAAAAAGTTAACTAGCAAAATGTCATTACAAAGATAATGCTTTATACTCAGGAGGGAAATAGAGATTATAAAACTGGATGCACATACTCGATTTCATATTTCGATCCAACCTTCCTGTACTTGTCGGCATCAATTTTCGCAATTATGATAGGTTGATTCAGCGCAGCTAACTGTGGCGCAGCCGCCTCTAACTGCGATATAGTATGAAAATAACACATCAGTCGTGATCAATTTCCAATCAAAATCATCATCCCCCGAATCAGTAAAAAGAATGGCTCCTAAAGCATAAAACCACTTATTTTATATAACAAAAAAGGAACCACCCGAGCAGCAAAACATAAGAGCATCTAACAGCCCTCCACCAATAAATTCTTCCTAGCTATAAACCAAGTCCAAAAACAAGTCATCATCATGCTCTCATTTTCCATTATTCTCAATTCCAATAACCAAGATCAAAACCGTGCTCATTTTTCTGCAGTTTAAATCAAACGAACAACGACGACAAGATCAACTTTTTTAACCAATAAACTCCCGGATCTTGGTCTCCAAACAAGATACTTAATAGACAACGATCCAAGTTCCCAATCAAAAATCACTTTAACAAGAACGGAGAGCGAGGGCGGGAGATATGAAGAGATAGATACCTCGGGAGAGAGGCGCTTGCAGTGGCCGCACCAGGGGGCGTAGAAATCGACGAGGAGGTAATCGAAGGAGGCGATGGCGGAGTTGAAGTTGGAATCGTCGAGCTCCAATATCGTGCCATCGGATAGGAACTCGTGGGACGAAACCAGCCAAACCCTAACGAAGAGCGCCCACACCACCAGCGGCACCAGAGCCCTCGCCATCGTCGTTTCCCTCTTCGTTGTTCACGACGTCTCCGCCTGCTACTAAATTCTATGCGATCACCCCCTTAATAAGTCGTCCAATTCGGTAACTCAGCATTCGGCTTCTGAGTTCGGAGTGTTACAAAGCGCTTCCTGAGAACTTTCTAATAGAAGGATGAAACCCCATTTTCCTTTGATTTTTCTTTTATATTTCAGCTAATTGAAAATAATAATAATAATAAACTATTAAAGTGGCAGCTCAGTGCACTGGTTTCATCCTCAAGCTATCTCAAGTGTAGTCATTTTGATAAAGGTTGACAAGAAAGACCACGCTCTTAGGCTTCCACCTATTCACAAAACTAAGCATCAAAATTAGGATTTTTTTTTGTTGATTAGCTGGACCCAAAGGCTATTACCCCCCTTACATTGGGAATGGAGCCCCCATCAAAAACTAGCTAGCCAATCCGCTCGCTCATTACATTCTCGAGGATGTAGCCTACTCTAACCCGTTCAAAAACTTTGCTCTCATACCCTATATCATTCACCAAGGATTCACAGAAATCATTGGTGGGAAAGCCACCGTCAACCATCCGGATGCCGAACAACGAATCACTTTCAATAAACATCTACGAGCATTTCCGCTGAGAGGCCTCCCGAATAGCAAATAACATGGCATTGAGTTCGCCCATAAGTATCGAGGACACCTCCTTTGGTTGTAGACGCTAACCATAGAACAACTTCATCATCTTTATCCATGCACACCACCCCAATTCCTACAATGCCCCTGCCTAGATCCACAAAGACATCCACTTGCACTCAACAACCCTCCGAGACGCCCCTTTACTCCATCGTCCTCTTAATACCATGACATGTCATGTATTCTTGCGCAGCTACGCCATCCATTTGATAGATCTTGCCAGGCGGTCCAAGCATTCCTGTAGGCTCTGTGGCATTTGCCCACCCAGGACCTCCAGCCACACTGCTCTTGCAAATCGGCAGCCTACAAACAAGTGTTCCAATGATTCTTCATTCATTCCGCATCACGGGCACTCTTTCTATGAAGAAAGATACCAATTCCACAACACAAGCTCCGTAGGAATTTTTCCATGCATGAGCTTCCAAAGAAAGAACCACATTCTTGGGCCAGCAGGAGCAATCCATATACCAAGGCTCTCCTCATCGTGATCAATGGAAAAAAGGTTGCCAATAAATTGATAACAAGAGGAGGTGGAGATTGTCCCAGAACAAGCCGCTGTCCACCTTGGCATCTCCATGGGATGAGCCTGCAGGGGTATATCAAGAATCTGTTCGACCATATCTTGGTGGAACATGGAATGGATCATCTCGGCGTCTCAGCTCCCATCTTCTTTGAACAAGCAACCGATTGTGATTGAGTTTAGCTCCTCATCTGCCTTCATCAAGCATGGAAGTGAATCCAGGGGTCCGCGCGTCTAACCACCAATCATGTAGTATATTAGCTTTGCAAGCTGGCCCTGGATCCCAACGTAGCCCCCTGCAAAGTAAACGTGCTGCCTTGCACAGTGATCTCAAGAGAACATATACCTTGTCATGATTCATGCAACTGGGCAGTGAGTGTTGGAGATTATATTTGGCCCGGCGTATAGCTGTCCAAATCAAATCCTCTGCCTCCAGAAATCGCCCTGCTCCCTTCATATGAAGCACCGATTGCATCGTGGTAACATCTTTGAAGCCTAGGCCTCCCAACCATTTATGCTAGCAGACCTTATCCCAAGCGACCATTGACAATCCACCCCCGTCTACCTTGCCAGAGGAATTGCTGCGTAAGGTAATCCACCTTCTTCAGAACAGAGCTCGAGACAGGTATTGATGCAATAACAAACACCGGGAGGGCGTGGATCACTGACTGGGTGAGGACAGCTCGCCCAGCCTCAGCCTTGATAGGTGCCTTCCATTCCGTGAGTATCAAAATTTGGATCTTTGAACAACCAATGAGTAGGTAGGAGCTATCGAGTCTCCCTTAATCTTCCCAGCTAGATATGGAAGGAGACAAAAGTTTGAACATTTACAAGTAACACCATGCAAGAAGGAGCAGCCTAATCTATTGGCATATAAACCATCAACAGGATGCAATCTTCTTTTGCTTGCGGCGCCAACGGCAGAGAGAACTGCAAGAGTCATCTTCAGCTTCTGGTGCTTCATCCGGTCCAGATTGTACATGTGCTTCGCATGAACATAGTACGGCTCTGAATCATGGCCATGCCCTCCCGTTCTCTTAAACCCTGTGAGGCATGGAAACCTCGGGACTCTGCAATACATACAAAAAGAATTGATCACGTTCAACCTAATCAACACAATATGAAGGCAAGCTCTCCATAAGTCACTCGTTCAGAATGCACGCCCGGAGTAGGTAGTGACTGACCCGGGCCTGGTCAATTATGGGCTCGATACTTTGGGCGGGTCGTGCTTAAACATGATTTTCCTTGCTAATTCTATATGGGAAAAGCCCGGTCCGAGCTCGAGCCCAGCCCAATTAAAGTAAAAACGACTTAATAGAGTCTAGCCTTTTATACATTTTTATGAATTAAATGTATCTTAATATTCTCAAAATTAAGATAATTTCGATTTAGACCCTATGTTTAAAATATATCAATGAGAGTCCTGATTTCTCAGAATCATTTCAATATGATCTTTAGTGCCCAGCACTGCTGACTCTGCTAATAGCAAAAATGGACGTGAGGTAATGTGACTATTCTCCCGTACACTTTTTTTAGCTTGAAGCGAGTACAACGAGGATTGGCTTAACAAATAGAACTTTTTCTCCAGGAAATCTAAAGTATTGCATTTCTTCTGAAATTCTTTGAAACCTTGGTTCCATTCCATTCAGCAATGTAGTAATTGAGTTAACCATAATTAAAAATCTAAAATATTGTATTTCTCAATAGATTCTTCAAATCCATTGTTCCGTTCTATTCAGCAATTCGACTCGGTAGTATTCCATCTGTCATTGGCTACTAAAGGCATGTTTGGGGTGCCCCGGATCCGACGAATCCGTGGGATCTGGGGATGTTCGGATTCCAATCCGCGTGTTTGGATCCCGTGACGGATCTGAGCGGATCCCAAAAATCAGGATCCGCCCAAGATCTCGATTTCGGCGTCCGTGCAGATGCCGTGTGTGGGATCCGCAAGAGCGGATACCCGCGAGTACCATGGACCCTGTGCGCCAGACAAGCCAAACTAATCCTTAGATCTTTCAATTATACTAGTTGAAAACATGATAGTATGTTCACGCACAGCATGAAATACAAGACAAGGTATCTACGATATTTTTCGACAAAATTGGAAAAATATATGATGATATTTTAGACTATGTGAAAGGGGCATATGATTTTTTTGTCTTTCAATGAGTTCAACCCTCATGCTAATAGTTATAGATTACATGAGCATATCCAAGACCTCAACGCCATCACAACTAGACCAGGCAAACCCTGCCTCATCACGCTTACAAAAGCCGACAATCCCATCCGCATGCACATTACATGATTTACGCACACGAGTGGACAAAATTGAGCAAAATTCCAAGACGTTAGACCAAATATCTCTTACTAGTCCCAGTACATTCGATGCCCAAGTTATGAACCCGTTGATTATTTGCACCTCTTCATGTGAATCCGACTCCACAAGGAGATATTTGATCACGCGGCTCTTTGCCTCCTTGATCGTCATGGCGATAGCTTCCAGTCCCCCCCTGAACAACCGTACCTACTTCGATTGTCTTCCCTGTTGCTCAAACCAAATTCCCACGACCTAACATACCCACCATACGAATGGCTGCTCTCGAATCAGCATCAATCACCGCGTCCGTTTGCACAACCCACATATCGTCTTCCCACCCAGTTACTACAACATGTCGTCATTGGTTACGTTGTTCAAGGATCTCCTTTGCTTGCCGGCAAACCTTACAAGCAATCGCGTCCACGTTTTCACCATCCCTTTCATGGACTATATAGTTCCGGTCCTTCCAGATGAGCCACATAGTATAAGCAATAAAACATCCGAGTTCCATGGAGAACTTGCAAGACGAAGCACATAGTAACCCAGCCAATAGTTCATCTGCATTCCCTGTTGCACCCATCAGTCCCTCTCTTTCGAGTTCCGAATGTAGTACCTCATCTACAAAGGGACACCCCAAGGTAGCATATGCAATGGTCTCAGAGACGCCATCGCACCTAGGAAAATCCTTCTCATAGGCAGAGCAAAACCTCCATAGAAAGCCCCGGACATGAATCCTACCAAGCAAAACTCGTCATATAAATTGTAGAACTCACGGTCCGGCTGGGACGCGCCAAACACCTTCCCAACTGTCTTCTTTATCCAAGCAATGCCCCCCGGCTTCGTGCATCAGCAACATGTAGGTTGAAGCGGCCGTTATCTTCCCACTACTATTAGAGACTGTTTGCTTATCCCTATACTTATCTCTCCAAACACAAAAAATAATCATTACTACTTTATCCACATTCCACCTACCACCTACCACCATTACTCTATTTTTTCGTATCGCCATTCGTTAACCCTTCTTAATCCAGAATAAACTAACCCTGAAATCTCTAACTCCTATTAATCCAGAATAAGCTAACCCCAAACCAAACATCCATTTAAAGCTCATCTCCAAACATGCTATCTTAAAGGCCCAACACCAAACACCCCGTCTCATGAGAGGATCATAGAGGGAAATATGATACTAACCTCGCTGTTTTTTTCCGGAACTTCCAGCTTCTAATCCACAGCCACGTCACAGAAGGACCAAAACATATTTATCTCATATAAATAAAATAATTCTCTAAAAACAGTGCTGGTGTTTTACAAACGAGGCCATTTTATTTATATATCATTATTATGAACTCATAAGTAACAATTTCATATGCAAATGACTTATCTCGGAATAAAAACACAAAAAAATTAGTCTAAATCACAAAATATAAAATTTAAGTCGATTATATATATATATAAATTTTACGGTCACACTCCTTGAAAGAGAAAGATCCATACTTGTTTTTTGTTTCTTTCTTCTATCTGGGGTAATTAAAAATTAACAAATTAAAACATCCTCTCTGATCCTCTTTCAGCTATCAACCTTATATATCTCTTAAGTTTCTTTATATATATTCTCTAAGTTTGCTTTACACAAAGACTTTTATATTTATTTTATATACCCTAAGTTAGACTTATAATATTTTATTGATTATGTTTTATGATGGCAGTGAACAAAAAGCTATAACCACCCTTCGAACCCTGGATCACCTACGGATCAACACAGCCATCTAACCAGACAAACTATAAGGAGTTTGTTAAAATTTTATATTAACAATAACTAAAAATTGTGCCAGGAGCACATGTGAGTACTAGTATATATATAATTAACGTTGATGAATTATTAACCAAACAGCCTAAATTACGAACCAAAACAAATAGATAAGAATGACAAGACGAGAGACAACGTCGCCATCAAAACGAGCCCACAATTTCAAGAAATTATCCTCAATTAAACAAAAGAATATTCCCACCAATCATTATATCACACGGTTAATTTATCAGCTATCATATGCGAGTAAATATATATAAGATTTAAAAATAGATATCTTTGGATCCGTTGGATATACACGAACCTGCGAGAGACTCAAGAGAGAGAGAGAGAGCGAGAGGTGGAGCTTTAACTGGTAGACCCACCGCCTTAACGTGCTCCAGCGCGCCCTTTGCTCTCTAATGGAGGCCGATGTCCCCATCTCTCTAGCTCTTCCAATCCTCCTTGGTTTCCCAGCTCCATGGTATATTCGTGTTTGATGGGTACCTATGGGTTTTCCCATTTTGGAAAGATTTGATCTTTTATTGATTGGAGTATAACCTTATTATGTGGTCATTGGAAGGCGGCAGGATTTGAATGGGTTGCGGCGGCCGTGAGTGGTTTGATCGGGCATCGAGGTCGTGAGTTTGGAGAGGAGTAAGAAAGGAAAGAGTGTTTAGATTTTGGCGGATTAGATAAGGTTTTGGGTCTAGGGTTTTGTTCGGAGATGGCGGTGGTGGGTTGCAAGTTGTTACTGTGTGCTATTGTGCATCTTTTGGTGGGGATGGCTTCGGGGAACGTGGTGCTGATGGGGAGGGACTTTTCCAAGTCGTTTAGTGATGCCGAGGCCAACTTTGGTAAGAGTTGCAGTGTTCTTGATGGATTTGCTTTGTATTTTGTACAATTTTATTAGTTTTATGCCTTTGTGCTTCTTAGTATTGATGAAATGGATACTTTTTTTTGTTGGATATTATTAGCTTAGCTTGTAACTTATGTAAGGATCTCTTGTGTTCTGTTTGTGTATTCAAGCTCCAAACATAAAAGGATCTGGTGAAATAGGAGCGTTGTATCTCGCTGTGCCTCTTAATGCATGCGATCCACTGACAAATGAAGTCCCCAAAGGCCCAGGATCTTCGTTCGTGTTGATAATGAGAGGAGAGTGCAACTTTGATGTTAAAGTTAGAAGGGCACAAAATGCTGGATTTCAAGCGGCAATTGTATACGACAACGAAGACAGTGGCGTCCTGGTTGCAAGTAATGCTTCGACTTAGAGTTTTAAGCCAGAAAAGGGGCATTTTGAAGAAAAAAAAATTCCCTTCAAAAGCAAACTCCTTTCTGGAGGCAATTATTTTTGCACATGTCTTTTCTTTTTTATCAAAAGCTCAATCATCCATTAAATTAAATGCTATATCTAACTGTTGAAATCATGCAGTGTCAGGATCTCCAACCGGCATCCATATACATGCAGTCTTTGTCTCCAAAGCCTCGGGTGGGATACTAAGGAAATATGCAGGTTGGACGCATGAGGAAGTCTGGCTCATTCCAAACTTTGAAGATTCTACATGGTCAATCATGGCCATCTCTCTCACATCCCTACTTGCCATTTGTGCGCTGTTGGCTACATGTTTCTTCTTGCGCAGAAACCGCATAAGTCGTGAACGGCCTAGGGCCTCGAACATCCGAGACTTTCATGGAATGAGCAGTCATTTAGTAAAAGCGATGCCCAGTTTGATATTCACTGTGGTTATGGAAGATAATTGCACATCAAGGACTTGTGCTATATGCCTCGAAGACTACAACATCGGGGACAAGCTTAGGATATTGCCTTGCAGTCACAGTATGTCCCTTAATCATAATTTTTGCAATTCGGTAGACTTTGTTTCTTATTGATGTTAATAATCTGCTCGGGTTTGAGTGCTTTGGAAAGTGTCAAGAGTTTAATCTTTTTCTGAACATGAAACTATTCTACCTTTGGCCTATCGTAGTCCTTATCTATGCCTCCTCTTTGCCATTATTTGCTGAGCACTGGGTTTACCAAACATGCTTTATTAGTACAGTGTTCTGGGAAAAACAAGAATGATGCACCTTACTTCTCAGGAGCAAGGGACTGATACTTATTTAGATTAATTTTTACAAAGGTGAAATAAGTAGCTTGACAAGGACGTGAGAATGACACCTAGGAGAAACAGTAGAAAGGAGGAAACTAAAAGGAAGTTTTCTGCATAGGCCAAAACAAAGATGGGCTAGCTGTGGTTGCTGTAGGAAGTCAAAGAACTTTGATGTGCAGATCTATCTTATCCCAGCTTACATCCGTTCAACTTTATATCTCAATTTAGCCCACTTGTCCTCTATACCTCTGTTTAAGTTAAATTCTGCGCCTACAGAAAAACAATGGGTTATATTGCTGTCAGAGCTCATAGTTGGAATGAGTTCCTTATGTGCATGGAGTGTAGAATTATTGTTTTGAGACAAGGAAGATATTGTTAAGGATCTGCTCTGTAATATAAGTAGAGCCTGTGTAATGTTTTAAAGGTAATTGAATTTCCGATTGGTGTCAGTATTCCGAAATACTGGCTAGGAAGGTTCTAGCAGCAAATTTTTTGGGAAGTTGCAGCTAAGATTTCTCCAGTTACCTCTTTAACAAATATTGTGTAGGATAACACGGTGGAATACAAATTAAGTTGCATAACCATGTTGCTAGTGCTTCTAATCCCCTGGGACTCGAAATATTTCCGAGCGAAGAACTACTCCATCTGCTTTTCAAAGACATAAATGAGAAGTTCTCATTCATTTCGAAGATAGGGCTAACATCTATGGACTTAGCAAAAATGATGATTTTCTCTTCGTCATCACATATTCTCTAAATTCTGCAGCACAGCAGGGACGTTCATATACTTGCTGAAGGCCAAGACGCCCATTTTTTGTATTTTACTCTATGCTTGAGAAATAACTCTTTTCTTGGGACAAACATGCTTTGAATGATGAGAATTTTGTCATTTCCTGACTATAGCACACTTTCTTATTGGTTTGGAAACCAAATTTCCTGTAGTTTTGAATTAGCAATTTTGTGATTTCTACTCTTTTCACTGCTGCACTGATACATAATTATGAGATTTGGGAGTCTTTGCTTCCTATGTAAAACAGGAAGTAGTGTATCTGACAGTCGGCTGCTCTTGAAGATTATTGAATGATGCACTGGCTATTATTAGGAACTAAAAATTTTCAATTCCCCCTTAATTTCGTTTCAATGTCGTAACTCTTTTTCTTTTCTTGTCTTAAATTAAGGTAAGACATTCTGCTTGATTTGACTATAAACAGTAAATTTTAGAATGACTCGTGTGTCTCAGATACACTGCAATGTTGCTATTAAACTTATTGAGATCTTTGCTGTTCTCTGTCCATTTTACGTCTGCTTTTATGGAGTCATACATCAGCTTTAAAACCTGTATTGTGATTTGCAATAGTCATTCTTCTCGTTGTGATGAAACATAGCTATCCTTTTCTGCCCTTTCTAATTATATAATTTTTTTGCGCCCTTATATTGGTATGGTGAATTTATCCGCAGAATTCCATGCATCCTGCATTGATTTATGGCTTACGGATTGGAGAGCATTCTGCCCTGTATGCAAGCGAGATGCTCGGACGAGTTCAGTCAATCCTCCAGCCTCAGAGAACACACCATTACTTTCTTCTACTGCTCCATCTCCATCTCCATCTCCTGCTGCACTATCCTCATTCCAGTCTTCTTTACCTGCATCTCCACCTATACAAATAGTTATATCCCGACCAGGGACACCATCAACTTCACAAATTCACTCTTCCCCTGGCAGTAATATGCTAAGCTCTCATAGCTCCTACAGGAACTCATCTGACATGCTTATAAGTGGAAGTTCCAGGGATCTTAGAAACTCCTTATCTCATGCATCCCATGCTTCTTACCTCTCTTCCCCATGTTCTTTGGGCTGCCCATTGTCTTCATCTGTCAGACACCTATCCCTGCATAATCTCAGTCCTAGTAATGCATCCCTAAGCTATCTTGCTGGGTCATCAGGTCATCAGTCATACATGCGGCATTGTAATGGATCAGGGACAAACCTATCGGCTTTTGCATCTGTACAATCTCCGCCAGAGTGTTGATTCATCTGTTCAGCATCACATGGGTTGGTCGGG